>WYDI02031437.1:15631-34192 GCA_009867235.2 Psittacus erithacus
TTCCCCATCCCTCTGGGAGCCGAGGGAGGAGGTGGGGGGGCAGTGAGTGAGCTGTGTGGCAGGCCTAAACCACGACACTCTCTGTCAAGCAGTGACAGTCACATACAGGTACTCGGGTGTGTCAGGAAGTTTAAGTTATTAAGGACAAAAACGTTCTTGGAAATTCTTAGCTATAAGGAAGACAGAAACATAAAATACTGTTCTAAGAAAGAGAATGTGATTTTGCATATTCAAAAGCCAGTCTGGATGTGGTTCTGGGCAACCTGAACTAGTTGAAGATGTTCCTGCTCACAGCAGGCGGATTGGACTAGTTGACCTTTGAAGGCCACTTTCAACCAACACAAACTACTCTATGATTCTGTTCCTCATCAGCCAGACTCTGAGCTTCAACTTCATGCTATCTGTGCTAATTGAAGTCCCATGCAAATTCTAAAAATATTCACCATATCTGATGCTGATTCTGGCCCCCACCATGTTTAGGTCCCAGTCATCAGCTAGTGCACAGTTTTGCCAGCTTAATGGCAACAAATGAAGTAAACATGATGATGATACACCACAGACCAGTGGTGGCCTAACTCGTGTCTTTCTGTATGACCTTATCATTTCTGCAGCCAAGCTGTAGTACTAACTGATCCCTTTTCCACCTCTTTTCTACGATGGCAAGCTGTGGTACATTGCTTCCCCCATTGACCTGGTCATACTAGTAGAGGTGAAGGGAGCTCTGTGTTGCTTCCTGCATTCCTTTCAAAAGCATCAGAAGCCAGAAAAGCAAGGGCATAGCACTGATGGTGGTGGGTAAGTCTAGCTTGGAGCAAGACCAACCAGCTTTTACAGTGTGCCTACCATACCCTATGCTGCCTTGAACACATCTATCTGTATTCTACATGCAGTTGGGTTCCTCAACCTACTGCCCATCCCTTCCTGATCTTGTTTGGATCACAACAGTCAGCTGAAATGAGGATAACTCTGTTATTCATTTCTGTCATGTTCTGCTTGGAAGGTTTGATGATTTTTCCTAACAGGCATTTTACTAGTTGACAAAAAGTTATCCATATTGCAGAGCTTGTTCTGACCTGCAAGTTAGCAAACAATAAATCTTAATTACACTTAAATGCCAGAAATCTTCAAAGAATGAGACAGCATTAGTCAGTTGTGAATTGGTCCTGACTCCTGCCTCTGCTTTGGCTAGAGATGCAGCTGCAGGAATACATAAATAAGTTTTTTATTTGTTTGTGCCAGTACAATCAGTTGTAGTTGTTCCTTAAGAGCATTTCCAGTATTAGTGGGCTTACAGGCATTCATCCTATTAGCATCTCAGATGCAGGTGCCGTCTGGAAAGTTTTATTTTAAAAGACTTTTAGTATTGTACTTAGGTTAATAACAAAGCGTTATTTTTAAATATTGCGGCAGTTTTCCAATGTGCAGCTCAGTCTCATGACATCTGCTCAGTGGATACTTGTTACCTTTGGGTTTATTGAAAGAACCCCTCTGAATAACCTTTTTGTTAGCAATCTGCTTTATAGGCCCTGCAATGGAATAGTGCTGCAGTGCAAATGGAGTCACTGGCAGAGGGGATTTTCTATGCTGCTGCAAGCTCTTTGGCATTATGGCACTTACATGTTATAAGGTTCAATAAAACCACCCAGGCCTCTTCTTCATTTCCTTCTTTGTGAGATTCTGCCATCTTTATTCAAGAACTGGAGCTCAGCTGACAGCCCAGCTCAGCCCAGCAGATGGGTGCAGTTTCCACTTCAGAAATGGGGGTCTGGGGATGATCTCAGTGCTGCCATGTCAGTGGCTCTGTCACACACTGCTTTAAACACTGCAATGAGGCCAGTCTTAAGCAACTACTCCTACTGTTCAGGAGCATTGACAGATTACACTGGCTGAGTAATGGCTCATTTACAATAAATGAAAGGAATCACCTATTCCACAGCCAAATTTCACCATTCCAATATTTAGCATTCAATGGGAAAATAATTCAATGGAAACCCTGGTGGTGAACAAAAGGATTTCATTTATACTGAGCACGTAAGTCCCGTTGCCAGAAAGAAAAACGTACCCTTCATGAAATTCACCTTTATTAATAGCTGACAGAGCATAGCTGGTAAACCAAACTAGCTATTCAGCAACTGCCATAAATTAAAGCAGAGCAGAAACTGTTTTTACAAAAGGATCATCAGCTGAAGCTAGGGCTCTTGTTTGGTGACATCATTCTCAATGCACTAAGCCAAATTTTGCAGATTAAAGAGCAAGAAAAGCTGCAAACATAAACCAAAGTGAAGGGATTGAAGTGCTCTTTTCCTGTGAAATATCAGCATAAGAACTGAGTGTCATTCTCAAGACTTAGTCAGGGCCAAAACCTCTATCTGGGTTGATTCTGGTATGGCTCCACAAAAATCAAAGCAGCAAAAGTGCAAATAGAATTTGAGCTGATTCACAAACCCTAAGTGTTTTACAACTCAGTGCAGTTTCTATTCCAGCATACAGCTGAGTAGAAATAAAGAAATAACATTCTCATAAGCTATTGCAGGTCTTTTGTAAGAACTAGGAAAATGCAGTCATTCTAGTTGACAGCTAAGCAGAGTCACCAAAATATTGGACAGAGCACCAAAATAACCAGATTCCGCTTCAGCTTCAGTCAAAGAACATGGACTGAAGTCATAAAAGTTATGTTTGGGAGTGGTAATCAGTAGTTTTCTGTCCTACCCTCAGATTTAGGTTAATTTCTAAAGACAAACAAAGCTGAGTTAGTCTTGGAAGAAAGAATATCACCAGTCAGTGTGATGCTCATTTTTTTACAGAGGGCTTTTCTTCTGGTGACAAACCTGGCTTTAGGAACAGTTTACATGATAGAGTTTAGAGAAAAAGTTTAGAAGAGAGAGCTGAGCTTAGCCTTCTGTTTTGGACAACAGATGCTAGAAAGATGGACTTCAAAATGAGGTAACAGACAAATGATATAAGAAATATTCCAAAAGATATTTTAGGAGTCTTAGCAACATTAATTCCAGATACAAAGCCAAAGTTTTGTCTCTGATTGCTGGGCAAGAGCTCTCAGAAAAGACCAAGAATAATTAAATAAGCAGGTGGCATGCGTAAATCTGTTCAAACCAGGATGAAAAAAGGCAGCTTGTTTTAAATACAGAGAAATGCCTTTGGTAGCAAGGTCAGATCAGCCAGTTTTGGACTGCCAAAAAGAAAACTTTCTACACTTGGACAAATATATTTCCTTCTGTTTTTCTACACTGTGTCAGGATCCCTACAGATGTAGGGATCCATGTCTCTCAGTGCTATTCAGCCAAGGAACAGCAGTGTCATCAGGTGCAGCAACTCTGGGTCTGGCGGCAGGGCTGTGAGATCAGGTCCAGGCAGTCCAGGAGCTGGATCAGAGGCTGATGACCATCTGCACTAGGTCTGCCAGCCAAAACCATCCTGGCCAGTACAAAGCTGGAGAATGATCATGTCTTTGTCTCTTTTTGATCTTTCAGATTACCCTGGGAATCAGGGTAGCTACTGCAAAGGCATAATACAGAGCTCAGCAGGAGAAAAACAATCCAATAACATTTCTGGACCTGAGCCTTCTTGGAGCAGAAGCTCTTACTCTTGGAGGTGAGCAAACCTGTTCTGGAGTCTTCCCACTGTTGTCTCCATATACAAAGTGTATTTACTACTTATGGACTGCCTCCTCAGGAAGAAGTTGCTTTTTTTTCAGGCTTCTGGAGATGAAGGACAATTTGGATTCTCCAGGTGCATGTCATCCAGGTCTGAGTGTGAAGCCTTCATGGAGATGGCCTTTCTTAATATACATTTGTCATGACCCTTATCAAGGAGAAGCTTTTCCATGTATTTTTATGTTCAAGCCACCAAGCTAGTTCTGCAACAACATGTGGCACCAAGAGTTTCCTGTCTATCCAATGTCTTATCTGAGTATAGGCTGACTTGACGCAGAGCTAATGAGGCTGCAGACTAAATCCATAAGGCAAATTCACAGGTATTAGGCTGACATGGGATCTAATTATGGGGCGTTGGAATCATTTTGATACCCATAGGAGTAGAAGCACTTGTAATAAAGGAAATCTGCCAACAGGGAACTAAGATTTTACTGATCTGGTTTTAATCATTAGCCTCATAGGCTGAGATAGAATTAGCAACAGCTAATGGGATGCACAGAGATGTACATATTCATATGATCTGAATGCCATGCATTCTTAGATGGGTACCTGACACTGCTGGGCATTTTATAAAGATATTCTTGTTTATGAGGGAGCCAAATGGCAGGATTTTGTGTATGCAAGTGTTTGATCCCATTTGATCCATCAGGCTGCCTCCAGTCTACTCTGCTCTTTCTTTTTTTCTTTACTTTTGGTCAAGAATTGACAAATTTGAAGCTCAGTACAAACAGCAGGTGGGACAATCTCTAATTTTTGCTTCCATGATACCAGTACACATTGGAGGTGAGAAAACTAAGCAAGAGCCACAAACACACACACCTTATTCTTGGCCAGCTACACTGAGAAGCAGACAGCCCAGAGCGGCTGCTGTTTTGAAAACTCCACACCTTGGTATAAGCACCTCAAGTGACATCCACTCTCATGCAGACCTGAAAAGCAACAGCATACTTAAAAGTGCTCCTCAAGCTTCCTGGGGCAGGAGAGGTGAGAGAAGAGGTGAGAGCAACAAGCTCTAACCTGCTCCAGGAAGAGGGGCTGGAGGCAGTTCACAAGGAGACCGACAAAGGTGGAAAGGCGGAAAGGAACAAATAGGTGCATTTCCAAATGCAGAGCAGCTTCTGCCAAAAGGAAATTAGTCAGCAGGATCCTTTGAAGAAAATGTGTAGGTAAGAGCTATTAACCACTCCTGGGAGATAGAGTTGATGTCACATTTTCACTCTACATAAAAATGTGTTCCTATATACTTTTGTAAAGCATGCTTAGGACTCCAGCTCTCCCATTTTCCCCTAAGAGTATTCCCTCCCTACTTATGCTCAGCCAGTTATTGAAAAAAAAAAAACAAACCCAAAAAAAACCAACCTTATAAAACCCCCAAAAAAGAAACAAGAACAACACCACAACAAAACACTCTATTAATGGAAAATCTCTTCACTCTGGTGGAACCAAGAAACGCACACTGTCCCTGAACTCAACTCCAAGGGACTGAAGAACGCAGTTAATTCACAGCTGTCTTATACCTGCCTAGGTCTCTCTCAGTCTAGGTGTCATAGTGGTGACACCACTCTGACCACCACTCTGGCACCAATTTTGAGCTGTTCTCTGTGAATTAACAGCAGTATTTGAAACAGGACCAAATGTTAATAACCTGAGTTGGAGTATTCCTGTACCATCTAATTCTAGAGAAGTATGCCCAAAGTTAAGGTCTCTGACTGCAGATCCTGGTGATCCTACCAAGTGATTTTGCATGACAGCTTGGGTCTCCACCGTATCTTCAGACTACAAGTCTGTAGGCACATCTCTAAGCATGGCTGGAGTGTACCCTCCAAAGGATGCTGAGATTCAAGTACCAGGTAGACACCTGATATCTTAGCAAACTGTCCACAGGACTGTTATGGAGATAGCAGATGGATAGGGTGCAGCATGGGCAATGTTTGTAGCATCCCATATATCTATTTTTCACAGTCCTCTGATACTGCCTAGTCCAAAGGAAGACCATCAGCATTCATCCCAAAGTGTTTAGGCAGCACTGTCATATTTTAGCTCTTCATCTGCAAATCTGCTACAGCACACCACTTAAAACACCTTTTTTCCTTTGCAGCTTTTTTCCTAGGCTGACCTCGAGATGTGTAGATAGGGGAAAGAGTGGCAGAGGAACAACACTGCTTATCCACTTCCTGCTGCTGACAAGCCTGGCTGGCTTTACCTAAGGCTTGACCCCTATCTCTGCTGCACAGCTGCCCCAGCAGATGCTGTGCCTATCGTGGAGATGTGCTACTCATCAAGATAAAGGGAATAAGAATCTATCTCAAAGCACTTAGGTATGATTAAATCAAGGAGGCCATTTCCTGTGCTGCTAATCTGGTGCCTTTCAAAATCACTAACTTGACTTATTTTTAAAGTTAGCATCTTTCAATTCTCCTGGGCCTCCTCTACAGTTCTTCTCTTCCTTCCTGGGAAGGGGTGATCCACTTCATGATACGACAGTGGCTCACAGGGCTGATTAAACTGAACTCCGTGCAATACAAACAGCAATTTTTCATGTACAAAATGAAAGAATTGAGCTGCTCTCTCTTTTCAGTTTTGCCTGGGTCAGGATACCCAATTAACCTGCAGGCTCCTGTACTGGCAGTTACCTGCTCTTCACTTTGAAATCAAGTCACTTTCCTGTTTTGGGAGCTCTACTGCTCTGGAAGTCTTCCTGTCCTTTAATATGACAGAACAAAGCAGAAATAGTTACTGTGAAAAAAAGGAAAAACCAGACTGACTCAATATGGCCTCTTACTGTAAGTTTGAGTACTACAGCCAGAAGTTCAATAACATCTTAACTACTAGGCCACTAACACACAAGATATCTTAGGACTCTAATTTTTGATGAGCATGTATGAAGTCAAGTAAAACTCTAGGTTGTACCTTTCCACTCACGAGAAATCCAGTGTTTAGACTTTGCGACCTCTGAACAATTCTGTGTGCCATTCTCATTCCCAGAAGCTCAATCAGATTGCACACCTTGTTGTTCTTCCCATGTTAGGTACCAGATGTTCCACAGACATGGAAAACTCTAATGGTTGGTAGTAATTTTTTTTCCTTTCTTTTTATTTTCTTTTATAAAAATCAAGGAATTTGTATATTTATCAACATGAAAGCACCTGAAAGTGAAGCAGTGAGTGTGACTAAGCAGACTCTTACCTGATATAACCATACAAAACAGCCATTGAGCATGTGAGGAAGGACCATAGGCAGTGAAGCCAAATCTGTTCTAGGTGTAATACAGCCCCAAAGCTACAACTGTGGGGCTTGACACTTAAAGTGCAACAGATGTTTGACCACAGTGAAGGCATCCCTTGCCTTTACTTCAGACTTCTGATCTGTGAATGTGTCTGTTGAGCAAAGCCATAGGCAAAAAAAGAGTAGGATGTTTCTGACAAAGTGTCAGAGGCAGGGGGCATGGGCATATCTCCATCTCAGTTAGCTCAGATTGGAATGCGACTGTCATAACTTGTCAGAGTCCATGTTCACTGCATCCTACTTAAGGTCACTGGTAGTATGTAGGTAGTCAAAATCCACAGAAAACCACATGCAACTGATACTTCTCTGTTGCACAGTACAGCACAGAAGTTATTCACACTGAGCCTGACTTTCCCTTATCTTATGCCATGAGCAGTCTTTTACATTTACGCAAAAGGAGGGTAAACTATCACCAAGTCAGAATGGTAGTATAAAGTGTGAGAGATCTACATTTTTCTGTATGTTTTTTTTTATAAATACAGACTTTTAGAGCTAATGTATGGTTTTAAACTGGACATTTTAGAAAGAATGGAAATTGATAAAACCAGTGTTCTTTACTCTTCCTCAGACTTTACTCAGTGTGATTTCAAAATATGCACATTTTGCTCCAACGTTAACATCATGCATGTGCCACAGACTGTAAGGCTATGCCATACCATAAAATGCAACTGTAATGTGTGAGAATGTCCTGCACTAACTACATGGAGGCTGATTGCTAAATCTCCCAGAAACCTCAGCTTTTCTGCAGCCCAGAGCTTCTCATCATTAGAATCCCCCAGGTTTCCACCTCCTTCCTCTACAGCCATCTGGCCTGTCCACACTCCAGCTGCAGTCAGACGTCCCTCACCACTGACACCTGGTCTTTTGACTCTACGCACCTGAAACAATTCTTGCTCAATTTATCAAGCAATATACAATTAGACAATCAGGAAAGCTTTTCCAAAAGCTGTGAACAAATTTCCCAGCTTAAAATCACCACTCCCTTTCCATGATATCCCAGGCAGTATTAAAATGGAGGGGAAGATTTACTTCAGGGAGAAAATGCCAGTGCATTTCAATACCGCAGTGCGTCCTGACAGAATAGCGTTTGTAAGTTTGTACTTCTTTGGCAGTTCTTGTGATGCTCACTGTTGGAATATTTTGATGGACAACTCCATCGTCACCTCCTGCTAGTTATCAGATCAAAGTTTAACATGCAAATGAAGGTAGTTTCTACTCCGAAGGGCACTGCAGAAAAGAGGAGGAGCATGAGGAGTGATCAAGGGGCAGACACTGAATGTTTGCAGACTGTCATTGAATAGTGGCAGGACATGAGACCGCGAGCAAGAAGCTGCTGTGCTTTGAGCCTAAGTTGTCTCAAAGCTTAAGAGCATCCACCTTGTAACACAGATATATTTTTTTTCCTTTTCAGTTTTCTCCTTCTTTATTTTCCATATTGAAAGGCAATGTTGGAATATTTTCAGTATTTTGTCCACAAAACAACTGAGAAAAAAAACACCAAACCCTCTTTTTTTTACACAAGCCTTTTCAAGCTCTTCCAAACAGCAGTCTTTTGTTAGTTTATAGCTTAGTTAGGTTAGAAAGAGCTGCTCTATATGAGCAAGAAATCTGTCACAGGACAGGCGCCAGCATGATTACAAGAGATGGGTAAACCTCAAAAGGCCTAAGATCTGGTTTGGTTTCCATGAAGCTGAACCTCTGGGGATCATTGCTTCCTGTTGGGGGATCTGGTTTTGGAAACAACAAGAACAGGGAGTATTGTTTTTAATGTTATTTTCTGCTCCTGGTTTTAGGCCAAATTTGAGAGTGCAGAGGTGCTCAATTACTTTAATGAATAAATACAACCATTTCACTGCCTAGAAATAGATTTTGTTGTGGTTTGTTTTCATACTCAATTTTTATTTTATCATCGAATACAGTGGTCTACTTCTAGACCTCTGTTGTATGGTAAAGCTATCAGAGCTTGCCAAATCAAGAAGATCTGACTCCTTATACAACTTTTGTCACAGTCTCAGCAATCAAAGAGACACACTTACTGTTAGTATTTTTTTGCATTTCTTGTTAAAGGCCAGAGCTTGTCCTTAATACCTGTTAGATTGCCATTGACTGCCATGGAGCAATTCCAGATTTGCACTGATCATCATTAAGAGTTGTTATATCACCAGGCTCATAGCAATAACTTAATTAAAATTAGTTTTCTGATGTTACTGCTGGTTTTTTTCAGTCAAGTAAAACAAACCCTAAGGGAGATTTCTCACGGGTCAGCCTGGAAAACCTGCATGCTGCCTCTCAGATCTTTCCCCTCTCTGCCTTCCTGTGCCCCATCTCCCTTCACCAGTCCCTTCTCACACACACTGTTTTATAGTAACGGGGTCAGTAGAAAACATAGAGTTCAGCACTATAGAAGTGGAAACAGAAAGCAGCCATGGGCAATTAACCAGGGCTGTGACTGCTTATGTTTGGTTCCTGCTTCCATTTCTGTTTCCATGGAAATGGACGTGAGATCATTGGAAATAAAGTAAATTTTCTACTTCTCCTCACCTTCATATCAGCTGGGCTATACAATCCAAATAAATCTAAACTTATCTAATTAAATGTGAATTTATTAATCTTTTCATTTCATTGAAATAAATGGACAAAAACATCATTGCTTTTGAAGTACTTAGCTGCTATTGGCTGTCCTTTGGGAAAGGAGTAGGTAAGTTTGCCCACCCCTTTTTGCTTTGTAAGGTATGGAAACACCAAACATCCATCTTACCCCTTGCTCTGTGCTCCTGCCTGCCCATTAATATTGTTGTGTTGAACAGTACTCATCACTTGCCCATTAGAGGTCATTTAAGCATAAATGACCCCCCTTACAGAGACTGTGTGGGTTAAAGACCTCTTCTTTGTCTGGCTGCTAAAGCTTTGAGGTTCATTTGTATTGCAGAGCAGCTGCATAAAAAAAGGTTTAAGCCCACCTTTAAAGGTCATATGGTCTCAGAGGAGGAGCTTTGACCTAGAAGGGTTTCTCAGGTGAAAAGCTCAGGGTTTGGGAACAAAGGAAAAAAAGTGGGTTTTAAGCTTTGGCATTCCTGTGAGAGACTGAAAAAGATAATTGTGTCTTTTGTAAACAAGCATATTGGAGTCTGAACATTTGATTTCTCCTCTAGACCTGGAGCTGATCTGCAAAGCTGCCGGACCTGTAAAGGGCTAACAATAATTTTTAGTTTAGCTTCTGTAACAGCAGAACAGACAGACAAAATCTCGGGTGCCAGCTTCAACAAAAATGTCCCATGTCATGAGTCAATATTCTTCCAGATGCAGCAATCACCTTTACTGCTCAGAGAATAAAGGCACAACTTGAAACAACCTGCTAATCTTCCAATGTGTAATACCCACTGGAAGACACTTCATTCTTTTTTCTCAAAACAGCCCTCTAATTCTAGTACATCCAATGAACTAATAAAAACTTGCTGACAAAATAGCACCAAATAGTATCTCTGCTTGAGTTGGCATCGCACTTTGCAATTTGCAGTGATTGAAAGCATAAATATTATTACTGTATTAATGCAAACTCAATGCCAATAAATGGCTTGTTTTCTAATGGGGCCCATTTTACAGCAGGAATAGGGGAAACCTGGCTTTTCCAGCATCTACAAAAGTGTTAATTTCTGGAGTCCAGTAACAGGAACAGTATGAAAGCAAGCAATCAAAGTGAATCTATATAGGATGGCAGATTTAAACCATTTAATTACTGTAGCTGTAGCTGGTTATTGCAGATGCATGGATCACAAAAGCTTCACTCCTGTAGAAATCAGTCATGCGAGGGAGATCAGGAATTACTTCACCAATGTGAGGGATTTGCTCCGGTCCTTTGAAGAGATTTCCTCCAGTGACAAAAGCCTTGTGCTTGATACTAATGCACAGTATGCAATAAATTTACTTTAAAGTAGCCTGTAACCTAATCATAGTCAGTCCTAAAATACACTTCTTTAAATTACTCGTACCAAAGTGTTCAGTCATGATGTAAAGTTCTTCTCTTTATTTTTTAATTTAAATTATCTCTTTTGAAGATGCTAGCATGTCTTGAGGAAGTGGAGAAAGCTAGATGATGGATAACTAAATGCTCTCAATGGTAAAAGGTATGATTTTACCCCTAACCAAAAGGCAAGCTTCAAACTTTTTCTGCTATAATCTCAGTCATTATGGTTGCTATTACAAGCACAAACATAATCTCCAAGACAAATCTATGCCTATGAGTTTCTTCACCAAAGGGCATTGCAAACAGCCAAACACATAGGCCATTAAAAATAGTGTGATCACCCACAAATGAATGTGGATCATGGATCGAGATCTAACTTCACAGCACTGGAGACACTTTCAAAGTACTGGGAAATCAGAGTGTTAGAGAGTGAATGAAGGAGAGACCTACTAAGTATTATTTGGGTTTGCACAGAAATACATGCGAAGGGCAGGGAGCAAGGTACAAAATATCTAAGGGGCACAGCAGAAGAAATAAAATAGTTAGGATCTTGGTTTGAAGTCTAGTCTGCAGTAATATGTTTAAACTGACAAGGTTTCCTAGGGGTGATGTAATATACGCTGACAAATAAGTAGGTACAGGCCATGTTCACTCAATGATTCCAATAAAGCTATGCAAGACAAATCGTATTTTCCTGATAAAACTACATCTATACTTTAGCTTTTATTTCAGCAGTTTAAAGAAAGAATCATACCCTTAATCGCTGTTACGATCAAGCCCCTAGTTTAGAACTTGTCTAATCGTCATGTTGTAGAATAGATCCCCAGAGACCCTTCAGCTATGTGTATTGGCTTTGTTCATACCTTAGGAGGCTTTTTTTCAAGTAATAAGAAAGATTTAAAGTGGATGTCTCTTAAAGGGTAATAAATACCTGAGAAGAATGAGGAAATACATTAAAGCTGAATCACTGCTATGTCACACTAATTTTCCCCTTTTACTCTCGAGATTCCACTGAAATCAATGAAGTTACAGTTACTTAAAGCAGTAGGATTATATGAGTGAATCAGGTACATGGCATTGCAATAAACGACTAGAACTTGCTGGCAGGCCTGTTCAGAATCAAATACGTCCCCTTAAATTTCACACTATTTTCACAATCTTGTAGCAGCAAAGCAAAACAAGAAGTTCACTGTGCAGTCAGAACAAAATCTTTTCTCTCTGGTCTAAGTATTTAGCCAATACAGTATCACAGAAACATTGATTTCTGTTCCCAGACTAAGAATCCTCCTGATAGTTTCATACAGAACCAAAGACCCAACACAATCTCTTCTTTTATGGCTAAGAAAATGCTAGGAGAATCGTTATCCTTGGGAAAGATTTCTCTGATAGACGAGGAAGGACTGTTCATTAGTGTCATGAATGATGCTGCCTCTTTTTTATGCAACTTGCATTCACTGATGCTGGCACTGTCAGAGTCTCCAACTGTGTGCACAATTCAGTTCATCGAACAAGGAGGCATCCTTTCCAGATACACTCAATGTGCAGTATTGCGGTTGGGAAATTCATTCCACAGAAGAGAAACATGAATTATTTCAATTCTCAAAAACAAAAAAGGGGGGGAAAAAAAGCACTATCTGTGCCTTCTTTTTCCATGCTCTAAGAGAGGGTACCAGGAAAAAATAAACACAGCAGTTGTTCTAGGTCCCACACAAACAAAACAAGGACTGCAGGTCACTCCATACACAGCGCTGAGCCATTGCTCTGTTTACTTGTAAGATGTAAAATAACACATTTTTCAATTATTTTTTTAAATATAATTATTCAGTGCTGACAGGGCAAATTTTCAAAATTTTAAGCAGAAAAAACCCCAAATGTTTGCAGTTTCAAGTATGCTCTGCTCTCAGCTCTCCCAGCTCAGCCATTTCCCTTCCACGTATTTAGTGTGGCAGCAACACATCAATTTGTCTGCAGGGAGTGGCTGCCTCTCACTCATGCTGAATGTAGGTAGAGACCAGGCCCACGCTCCTGAGTCACCTGCAGAGCTCAAGGTGCATGAACAAATTACATCTGGTCCCTAAGCAGCAAGGACCAGATCCAAAAAAACGAGCTACAACACGTGCTTTGGTGCTTGCCATGCGAGAGAGCCTGGAGCTAACGGCAGGGAGGCAGATACATCTACTCCAAGTAGCAGAGAGCCCTGCAGAGATAATAGCTCGCATCCCAGGAGCTGGGTAGGTGCTTTACATTAGTAAAGCTGACACAGGGCAAAAAGCCCAGTCCTCTCCAGAGAACTGAGCTGGTACCATCCCAGCATGATGCTGGGGACAGCCCAGCTCTGGCTCGGCATGGGATCAGCTAAGCAGGTGCAGCTGTGCAGTGCAAGTGGGGCTTGGGATGTGCTGCTTCCTGAACCCCTTCACCCTCGCCTCCTTCAGCAGACAGGGGAAATCACAGCTGGGCACAGGATTTTTATGATCACAGCATTGGGCCCTGGTCTGCATAGGTTCATTCCATAGCTTTAAAAACATGAGACTGGCCGAGAAGTAATCATAGCCTACCTCTAGGAAACCCTGAGGAGAGGTGATAGGAGTGCAGTTAAAACCCCTTTTCTCTCCAGAACTTGGATATCTTATGTTGTGCATTTTTCCACTTCAGATGCCTCTATCCTGCAGATCTGAGCACGATCACACAGGGTGGTCAAAACAAGAACCCATGTCGCTGAAATGCTCCGTTTTTTGTAACAGTTGAACCGTCCTACACGAAGTGCTCCACCCCCTTTCCTGCCTGAGAAGGTTTGCTTCTTTGCAGAGAGCTCTCAGTCACCCTGTTGATAAGGCATCTGAGGTGGAAAGACTGCCCTTCCTTTCTCTTTACAAAGCAGTCATGCTTCATAGGAAATATGTATGCATTCTCTTTTTATAAGGTAGATGGTAAGAAAGGAAAAACATTTGGCCTAATGGCCAAAGATGGACAAGATATGGCAGAGCACAGCAAGTAGATTCGAAGAGTCCTTTTGAGACTGAGACCTGCAACAAGATAAGGAGATGAATGTACTGTTCATGGTTTCTAATCGAACTTAAATGTCAGATAAGTACCACGCTGCACAGTCTGGTCAAGGCGGAAGCACTGGTTAGGCATGATTTGAAGCAACATTAGATGCCTCAGGAACTTTGATAGCAAAGACTGAAGAACCTGTACAGTCTCATTGCCTGTAAGACCAGACGGGAGCTGAACATAGGTTACAAGGAGCTTTACACAGGTTTCAGGGAGCTTTACACCCAGGTCCCTAATTTCTATGTAAATGTAAGCACATTTAGCATGCCAAAGTTCCTTCTTCCGTCTGGTGAGAGATGCAGATACACCTGGGATGCAGACCATGCAAGGACCACATTCCCCCACCTTTTCTCACATGAAGTCCTACAGAAATGAGGAGGAATGTCCAATAACCACTAGTGAATCACCCGATAAGGACTTCTTTGGGTCCTTTGAGAGAGCTGCCAGCTTTAAAAAACAAGGAGCAATCCAATGAGCAAGCAAATAATCCATGGTACTAATGGAGTGGACTGGAATGTGGAACATTCATCTTTCCACTATCAGCCATCAAGGTAAAGGGAAGGAAGTGATTAAATTATGTGCCTGAAGTATTTGCATGGAAACCTATTCAAGCTAGATATAAAAAGCAATTATTTATTACTTTCAGGAAATACTCTAGCATCAAGCAATGACCCCAGGTTGGTGGCAATGCTTACCCACCAGGATTACTGTTCAGAAAGCTTTATGGTTACCACATAAAGTTTAATCAGTGCATTAAAAATAAATTAAAGATTTGCTAATTGTAATGTAATTAGCTTAATTTAATTACAGTGCTCAGTGACTGAGAATTTTATTGTTATTGTGAGTTCTTTTCTCATTTGGGGCTTGAAGTTAAGTGGTGCAGTATTGACAACCATTTCCTCCCTTGATATTCAGCTTCAGGAATAGGCTGAAATTTTTACCTGAATCTTGCAATTTATCACAATCAGTATCATCACAAATTACAGAAAGCATCCAGTAACATGATAACTTCTAAATGAAGTGTCTGTAACCAGGGCAGTAGCAGCCTTGGCTGTTAATTTGTCATATTTCATAGCCAGCCTGACACCCTGTCCAATTTGCTTGTAAGCTTTATCACAAAGACAGCTATGTGAGCTGCTTCTGACTATGAGCAGGATGGAGGAGGTGGACAGAAATTCAGCAGGGGCAGCTTGGCTCTTCAGGTTCCTGGCCTTGCATACAATCTGGCTGCAAAATAAACAGCCCCATGGCTTGATGATGTTTGTTTTCTCCATTAAAATCCCTCTCATCTGCTCTCCCTCCCACTTCCTCATTAAGACAACGAAATTTTTTTCTTTAAGACTCCCTGCTGACCATAATCCAATGGTCAACACAATTTATTAGCAGTTATGGGAGTTAAAGGAAGTAAGAGGGATAACAGTACTCAGGGAACATCATTACCTATCTTACACAGGCTCTCAATTTCAATATAAAGCATGTCATCCTCTCAAATGACCCGCAAGTTTTTCCTTTTGGGCACAAATTGGGCAGAGCTGTAAAAATGGCGATGAATACCCTTTCAGGAAATTGGTCTCTCTTCTTCTGCTATCTTCCAGATGCTCTGAGGCCCTCAATCAATTTGCATTGATTTAAGCAACATCATTCAATACATATTATCAATCTGATCTGAGGGGAATTGCGTGAAGAGTAGGTCTTCCCGACATGTCAAGCACAACAGGACAAGATACTACAAACCCCATAAAATGGTTTCCAAAAGACCAACAGGTGTTAAAAGATGACTGGACTTACAAAAGGCAAAAAACTGCATTTTAATTTGCTAACACATTAAAATCAGGTTGGCAAATTCAGAGTGCCAGAGCAAACTTCAGCTTGGCTGGGTCTTGCTAATAGCACTGGATCCTGGAACACTTTTTTAAGTGTCTGGTCAAGGTGCACACACGGCACCAACCAGACAGTGTGATAAAAAAGCTGGGGCTGTTCAGCCTGAAGAAGAAAAGGCTGCATGGAGACCTCATAGCAGCCTTCCAGTATCTGAAGGGGACCTACAAGGATGTTGGGGAGGGACTCTTCATCAGGGACTGTAGTGATAGGACACGGGGTAATGGGTTTAAACTTAAACGGGGGAAGTTCAGGTTAGATATAAGGAGGAAGTTCTTTACTGTGAGGGTGGTGAGGCACTGGAATGGGTTGCCCCAAAGAAGTGGTATATGCTCCATCCCTGGCAGTGTTCAAGTACAGGTCGCACAGAGCTTTGGCTCTTTCACGTCTAGTGTGAGTTGTCACTGCTCATGGCAGGGGGTCTGGAACTAGATGATCTTAAGGTCCTTTCCAACCTGAACTGTTCTATGATTCTATGATATCAGGGTAAAACCAACTAATACCAGCCAGACAACCTTGGGTTTTTCTGGAAAAGAAAAGTCACACCCTCCATGAGGCAGGAGGTGTTGCACTCCCTTCTACTACCTGCTCCAGAAGATGAGCCTGAATGCCTGCCTTTCTCCTCCTGTTGATGGCTGCCCTGCCACTGCTGTTGGGCTGTGTACTCTACCAGAACACCTTATAGCTGGACTCTGCAGTACTTACCTCTGCAGCCCCTAAGTGGTTTTCCAGATCTGTCCATTATTACATGAGCAACCAAGAGAGCAGCCAGAGGGAAATTAGCAGAGGGCATTCCAGCCTTTACAGCTGAGCCTTCAGAGGAGCTACAAAACCTCAGATACTGTCAGGGAGTCATGAGAAAACAGAGATCTTGTGGTGCCTGCTGTTAATAAGAGGAATTTGAGAATGAGGACTGTCCAAGCTCACCGAGACTAAAGAATGAGAAGACAGAGAAAAATAAACAAAGGTAGGAACCAGTCAAAAAAAGCCACCACTGTAGAAACAGCAGAAAGAAAGAAAGAAGACAAAAATTTAGACAGATTTTCAAGTTCAAAGGAGCTTACTTGAACCAAGTGACCATATGTCAGCCTCCTGAGGTTTTGCCTATCATGTTGAACTCCAAGCCCACTGATTCTGTAGGACGCAGTCTTCAGCACACGGCTACCACTGTGAGTGAGTCATTTGGTACAGTTCCTGTGGCAAGAATCCCAAATATGTCAGGCCTGGACTAAAAAGAAAGATGGAGAATGAATACACCTGAAGGCACATTTGGCACTTTAATTTTGAGCACATATCACTTCTAATTATAGCCAGCCTCATGCCAGCTTACTACCGTTCAAGCTCTTGTGGGTTCACACATTGAGTGCCAGATTTAATCCATTCAAGGTAAAGCGCAAGAGAACCAATTGTGTTTTGCATGCCTTCTACCTGAGTGATTTGCTTTGTTGTTCCCAATATGCAGTTTGACTGGAAGATTTGCACCCCTCTGGTTAGTTCTGGTTGGCTTCTCTGCAGCCGTGAGGGCATATTTTTCAGCTGAATGAAGCCCAGCTGGCAGGCTCAATTTGTCCCACCAATGAGTCATATCTTTCTCTCCATAATTTCACCTGCATGAGAGAATTTCAGGTTCCTCTCCTAATTCCTCAACTTCAGAATTGCTCCTGCAAAATAAGGCTTATGCCCACACCAGCACATGGAGCAGTATCCCCACTTGCCTGGAAGACATCAGCAAAACTCAAAAGAAAGCCACTATATTGAACACTACTTAAATAGTAAATTTAGTTAAGAAAAGCCCTTCCCAGTCTGATCCTGCATCAGATTTTGATCTTATATGGTTCCTAATGATTCACAAAGACCAGTGCTCGGCACCCTACAAGGACATGTTGTTTTTCAGTGTGGTGTAGGGCTTGGAGAGAAGATGTAATACATTCATGTATCAGTTTTCTTTCCAAGCAGCACCATGAAACACAGAACAGAAGGAAGATTGCCTCTTCACCCCATAAATCCACTTAAGCTTGGATTATGAGCCATATTCACCCAATTTTTTGCTGGGAGCTTAAGGCAGCACCATGCTGCTGTTGGTCTGCGGGATGCTGAGAAGCTGAAATGGGATTCAAGAGGCTCCAAACTTCCACAAGTGAAATGATCACATACTTCAATGTGGAGGGCTGGTACAGCGTAGGTCTGTGTGAAGCCATGCTCTAGGTCTATGTGTGGAAATAGACGAAGTGTACACAGCGCAGATGGAAAGGGTTTGTTTTAATAACTTGTTTCATGCTAGTAGCTTTCAGAGCATGTGTTTTTTAGCAGCTCTGCCACATAGAGTTGACAAAGAAGTAAAAGGGAACACTTCCCCCCACACAAATCTCTATTGATCCAAATATGGATCTTGTTTCAATATAGAGAACAACTAGCACTGATGCTGTCAAACAGAGCCTTATGGAATTATTTCAGAAGCTCCATTTTCTGCCTCCTTCCCTTCCTGATAATAGGGATGGAAGAGAGAAAAGAAAAAAAAAAGAAGAGATGGGAAAAAGAAAAAGGAAAAGAAAAAGAGAAAGAAAAGGAAAAAGAAGAGGAAAAAGAAAAAGAAAAAGAAAAAGAAAGAAAAGAAAAAGAAAAAGAAAAAGAGAAAGAAAAAGAAAAAGAAAAAGAAAAAGAAAAAGAAAAAGAAAAAGGAAAAGGAAAAGGAAAAGGAAAAGGAAAAGG
>WYDI02031438.1:0-17727 GCA_009867235.2 Psittacus erithacus
CCCAGGCTGAAAGTCAAAACCAAAGCACTGCACCAGCTACTAAGAAGGAGAAAAATGACTGCTACTGCTGAACCCAGCACATCCTTCCATGGTTTTCTTTATCTCCTCCTAGCATATACTGACCTCACCTTCTTACCAAGAAATGCTTTGGTCAGTGCAGAACTTTGTATGGTTTTGTAATTATTCATGGTATCAAGTCCATATCAAATGAAAATAAAGTTTGAGAACTGTTCTGCCTTCTCTCTTCCAACACACACAATCCCAGTCTGGTAAAAATCACCATACTTCTGCTGTTCAGAGGAAAAAGCCAGGATTTTCTAGACACAGTTCTGCATGCAGAATACTGCCCTTCCTGCCCAGGTGGCTTTTTGTTTGCCCTAGTCCTGACATGCCCTGCTTGATTGAAGCTGCTGTTGGCAAAGCCACTGCAGTCAGCTGGGGCAAGGCGTGCATTCCTTTCCTGTTAGTTACTGTTCAGGGAGAAAAAGCAAAACCTTCCAACTGCACAGTTGCTTTTAATAAGCAATTTAATTTTTTGCCTAACAAAATAGCTGGCAAAAATGGCTACTATGATACATCAAAATGTAATCTGTCATAAGTGCAGTCAATTTAAACCTTGGGATAACCCACCAGTGAGGGGAGTAGGGGTGGGGGAAATCTCCTATGGTTGAATTGAGTTCTGAAAGGATTTTTTGGCTTGCAAGACTTCATACATCTGTGAAAGACAAGATGTACTTTTTGAGCAGTCTGGGAAGCTTGCAAAACAAATTCCTCAGACTTCAGCATGGCAAAAGCCGTAGGAAGAAGACCAAATCTAGATCAGAATTGCTTTTGTTCTGGGAAATAGAAGAACAGATTGCTAGAGCAGTCTGTTATAACTGGAGTGACATGTACATGAATTCACATGGCTATGGCTTAAATCCACTAAGTGATATGCATGCACAGGACTTCAAGACACCCCTGTCACCGAATAAGCCTGTTGCTTTGCTTTTGTTTGTAGTGGCTGCCTGCACAGCAGAGCTGGCGGGAATATTTAAGATAATGGGGAACATGGTCTCATCTGCTAACCCAGTTACTGAGCAACTTGTAGCATATAATGAAAACTAGAGGATAATGAGGGCTGGATTCCCCAGAGGCAGTCTCTGCTGTACTGGCTGGGTTATTCTACTTGTGCCAAGTGAAGAAGCTGGGAGAAGTGTGACTGTGGCACTGAGCTCAGCCCTTCCTTTCCCTCTGTTGCTCACAAAGATCCAGGTGTAATCTGTCCTTGCTCTCTCCCCTCCAGTCCATAGAGAACAGTGGTGATCAGTCCCACAAGATGCCGACCGATCGCTGTGTCAGGCTCACCCTGGTGAGCACAGCCAACGACCTGAAGGAGGCTTGGATCAGTGACCACCCCTACCTGGCTGTTTGCTATCTCTGGCAGTACGCGCCCACTTGGGCCTGGTGGCTGATGAACAGAATGGGCAAGAGGAGGATACAGAACTTCAAGAGCGGGATAGTAGGTTTATTCCTCTCCTCTTCTTGCTTATTTGCCTTTTTTACTCTGCTGACAAGACTCTTTAGCCATGGGAATGTTGGGATTGCATTTTGGATCAGTTTCTCTTTTCACTCCTTGCTTCCCCAGCAGCTGGTGCCAGGCCAGACTCCATTGCCACATGCCTGCTTGTCTAGAGTTACTGCAGCATGGGCAGTGCACAGCCAAGTCAGAATGTCTTGCTCTGATCTTCCTCACAGGGGCTGCACGTTCAGAGCTCACCATTAATGCGGAGCTGAGCTATAAGGCACTAGGATAAATTATTGAATGCAACTTGGATTTAAGACCATTTAAAACACCTCCCTGGTTGTAGCTAGTTTTCATATCAAGCATGTAATCTGAGCACCTTCCAGGAGTATGTTAAGTGATACCCCTGTCTGTTGGGGCTCTTCACTCACATTTTCCTCCCTGAAGACAGATGTGCAGTGCAGGGCTGTGTTCTTTCAGAACAGAACTGGTATTTATTCCTAATGTGGTTTAGTTGAACTTGGTACAAAACCCCATATTCAAGTACTTCAGAAGCAGGAAATGAAAAATAAGGGTGGCACATGCAGCTTAAGACTTCCTGCTTCTACACTGTAACTGCCCACTGTCACAAGCCATTTAAAGCAAAATAACATTCTGGGTGAGGGACTTGAATGCTGAAGCAAGCAGGGTGGGAAATACTGACTGGATGTACTCTTACTCCAGGATGCCGATGCCTCTTACTCAAGAAAGAAGAAGTAAGGAGAAGCGTGTACAAAACCCTGTTGCTCTTCTGCTAAGGTGGAGAAACTGTTTTCATGTGTGACTGCAAACAACAGCTTTTTTTTATCTGTTGCACCTTTGTCATCATGTAAGCTGACAAATCTATCAATCAAGCCGTATACACACTTGGCTAAATAAAAGTTTTTAAACATACCTGTTTCATGTCAAACTACCACAGGGTGAAGTTTTAAGCTTATAGGAACAGAGGCAGAAGAGGCAGTTTTTCTGCTGCTGTGACACTGGCAAACACTTACGGTGCAGGCTAAAAATTCTATGCCCACAGGATCCCGTTTCTGTCACCTTCATTTCTAATGGACATGGAGGAAAGAAAAAACAGCCCACAGGTAGAACAACAGGTGAGGATGTGCAGTTTGTGTCTGAAGTGTTCCTTTGGGAAAGGGAGATTGTGTTTCCTCTTTGCTGAGAGCAAAATACATATTTAGGGCTAAATCTCTTAACTTCTACCACAACATTTAGATGTATTTAACCTTTAGGTATCAGCACCACTGCAGTGTCCACATGTATGCTGGACATGTGTGTTGGACAGCAGCAGCCAGGAGGAACTGAGGACTCTGCTTTTAAAAGATTTACCATCCCACTGCCACCCAGTTCAGCTGTCAGTGGGGAATACCTCTTGTAATGGTAACTCACCTGTAGCTACAAGCTTGGTGATCTTGCTGCTGACAGTGTCCTCAATAATGTTTGGACACACCTCAGGCCATACACTATCCAGGTAAGAAAAATTCTTAATTCTATCATTGATAATAAAACAACAACAACCCGTTTAGAAGTTGTTCATACTTTCCAACTACACCAAAGAGTAAGCCAAAAGTGATGTTTTCAGTGTGACACTTAACAAAGATGGAAACAACTGTCTAGGGACAAAACTAAAGACTAATGAAGTGACAAGGATCTGGTCCCACCTCCTTCTGGGAAAGAGGAAGGTTCAATTCACATGCTGTTGTTTGTGGAACATGCTAAAGAGGCAGTAGCAAGTCTGCAGAACAAAACGCAGTGACCTTAAATAAAACACACATGCTTTTGTCTCCATGCCCTAATCCACAGAAGATGTGGGGCAGCACTGCACCCTACAGATGGCTTGTTTGCAGTTTACATCCAAGTTTTTCTGTTTTTCCTTTCCCAAACAGCATGAGCCTTTGTGCCCAGAGAGGAGCTCATTTCTTGTGCCTGAGCTGAGGCCAGGTGCTGCTGGACATGTTAAGCACAGACCTGCTGTCACAGACCATGCTGTACCCACCACCAGCCTGAGAACAGAGATGACGGGAAGCAGGGGGTGACAAAATCACCTGTTAGAGAGGAAGCTGGTGTTCAAGGAAAATGCCAAAAGCAGAAACTTTCCAAAAAGAACAAAAGCATTTGCGATTTGCAGATGGCCCCTCCCTAACACTTCATGCTGTTAAACTGATTCCTGTTGCTTTATGGTACACAACTGGGACAAAGGCAGTCTCCAGTACTTAGTGTTTTTGGTAAAGGCTAAAAATAAAAAGGGTGAAAATCCTCTAGTCAGGATTTAAAACTCTCTAAAACTGGTTCTCCAAAGCCAGGATGAAATTGTCTCCTTACCTTTGTGTGAATATTGAAACCTGTAAAGCAAGTAGATGTTCATGAGAATTAAGTAAAGCTGATGCACATACCTCATTAGAAAACAGCAGTTCTCAGTGGTCACATGGGAGAACAGTGAGGTGGGCTGTTGTCAGCTTGGTCCTAGACACTGAGTCCAGCACTAGTACTGCACTGGTAATCTGAAGAGCAGCACGTATGAAAGACAAGGCCAGGTCTGAAGATGGTCTAAATTCCTGATAAATAAATGCTCCAGAACTAACCGGAAACAGTTCAAGAACACACAGACAAAACAGCATGTTTAACAGGGGCACTTGGCTGCACATATCTGTGATACAGAATAAGAGGCAGTAACTTGTGTTTCTGCCAAAATAAAGAATCTGAAGAGGGTTCCAGAAAATCATAATGTCAGTTGGGGTCATACTGTTGCAAAACACACTGGAACATGCAAACTGGACATGCTGCCTGTGACAGCAGGGGCCGGGATGTTAACACTGCACTGGAGCCTGATGCCACATTCCCATGCACAAACAGGAATTCTGCACATTGCTAAGTCTATTCCTCCATCTGATACCAACCGGGATCTCTGCTGGAACACCAGGACTGGTTACCAGCAATGCTCTTCGAGTAGTCTGGGTACCAGATGGAGAGAGCCAGAGGAAAGCAAGAGGAAGGGATCACAGCACACTCCAGTTTTTTCTCAATTAGTTTATTCAGTTTACAGAAGAGAAAGAATGAGGGCAGAAATACAGCTACCTTCAAATGGAAGACTGCTGCTGCAAAGAAAAAAAAGGTAATGAAATTTTCTGTGACCATACAGAAGACAAGTAGTAAGAAGCTTACAAAGAGGCAGGGAGGTTAAATCAGATTTAGGAAAAACCCAACTGCTGCAAGAACAGCAGCAAAGAAGTGGAGTGAACTACTTGACTCCTGGTATTGGAAGTTCTAAATCCGATTATACATTTCCCAGGAGTAGCTTCTTTTGAGCGGGAGCTGAAATGGGAGCGTTCTAAAAGCCCTTCCAGATCAGCTTCCATGAGTCTCTTTATTTCTAGATAGATCTCATGGCCAAGCAAGGTGATTTTAGGTTACCAGTGCTTTCTTATTTACACTCCTGTAAGCCAGATAATCACATTCTAAAAGCTGCTTACACTAATATTTGGTGGATTTCATCCTGTACCTCAGAGTGCTATACCATGGAGTTTGACAGGGGTTTCATTACCACCTCTGAAGTCCACTGCACCATCTGCATGTTTTAAAAAAATCATTTATGGTTACTGATCTAAAGAGCAGCAAACAGCCCAGTACACAGTCCTGTGACAAATATTACCTGATACAAAAACGTCTTAAAGGTGAGGAGTGAAAGTCATAAACATGCTCCAGATAATACAATGCTGGGTGTTCTGAACCAGTATTGGTTCGTTACAGAGCAGATCTGATTTATATTGATTCTACAGGTTAAAGACAGACAATGACCTACATCCCAGGCAGCACATGCAGCAGTAACTACACTGTAGCTACCGACCTATGGAGAAAACAGTTATGTGCTAATGACTGGTGGTAACAAACAGGATAAATGAGCCACTGGAGAGATGACCCAAACCTGTTTTCAAGCATCCCTGTAATGTTACAAACCAGCTGCGAAATGATATTCTAACCTGTGGTAAGGTTAAAAAAACTAAATTACTTCTGGCACGGACAGCTGCATTTCCATCCTGGCCCCATTATCAAATTCTTGCAGTGTTTGTGGAAGACTGGTTAGTGCTGTGGACGTAGGCTGCAAACAACGTATACACCCACCCACACACCACATACATATATATAAAATATATGGATATTGGAAGAAGAGATAATGCATTTGGCCTTAAATTCCTTCCCTCCCCTAATAACACATTTACTTCATCAGTAGGTCACACAGGTTAACACTGTGTGCATTCCAACACATTAATATATAAATTCTCTTTGCCTCCAAAACAAGCACTTTGGTACAAATCGTCCTTCACAACTCACTTTGTTAAAGCACAGAGATAACTTACTGCAGCCAAGGAAGATCAGCTGAAGTCATATATTATAACAAATGCTAAAACTGAACTCAGTACAAAATGGCAAGAATAAAAAAAAATTCATATAAATAGTTGTATGTACACCTTGGTTACCAACTCTGCAGCTGATGGTACTACAGTGAGCTGTAACCTGTCAGTGCAAGTCACCTGTCTTGAGAAGAAGAACTAAAAATACACCAGAATGCACCAAAAATAGTTAATGATCAGAATTATGCTGCTCTTCTCTAAACTGGAGAAGAGAATTTCAGCATCTCCTGGCTCATCAGCCACACAGGCAATGGTGTCTCGCATGTTCCAGCAGCCAGAAAACTATCCAAAATTCCCTGCCTGCAGAAGGTCCTGGCTAGCACCACTTCTGTGCAAATCACATACACTGGTTTGGCACTGCCACCCAGCGCCACTGCAAGAGCAGTGTATAAATGTTACACAAACACTGGATTCCCAACATGCAGATGGCAAATACAAAATAGCAATTAAAAAAGAAAGTGCTAATGACATTCTAGAACAAAGGTAGATGCAGAAGTTCAGAGGAATACACGGGGTAGCCAAGAGGTGGGTCTGCAGCTTGGACAGTCAGGTTTCGAAGGAGAACAGGGTGTGCTTGGATGCTGTAGCGTTCTTCATCATCGTTTGTAGCATACAGCAGCTCCCAGGACAGATTTGCCCACTGACCTCGGACAGCTTCATCATTAAGTTTTCCCACTTGTACTAACAGCTCCTGAAGCGTGAGGACTCGCCCAGTGTAAATTCCCTGTAAGAACAAACAGATCAAAACAGCACTCAGTACATTCTCCAAGCATTTTGGTTCCAAAGCACTAAATGAAGCTTTAGGGCTACATACTATGAATATCATCCCTTTGAAAATGGCAAAGTGTGTAAACCAGTCTCCTCGCTTCAATTCTTCCGCCTAGAAAGATAATCAGGAAATACAGCTGCATCTGAAGAACAAAGTGGTGTGAACTTTCAACAGCAGTGATACGAACTCCTCTCCAGTACAAACTTGAACTTTCTTTGCCCAGCCTTCATGTTTTGGAACACACAAGAAAAAAACAAAAGCAGTGGAAAAAAACCAAACCAAACTCTGACCTTGCTTACTAGTAATTTTTCTGCTCACCATGTTTGGGTCATGCCCCAGTGAAAAAAGGTATGGCTTTTCCTGAAGAACTGCTTGCTGCCACTCCAGATCTGATACCAGTCCAATGTACCAATCATTCTCATATTCTTCCAGATAGTTAACCAGCTCTTTGAAGTTCTCAATCGGTCCCAGGCTTGCTTTGTCAACCATCAGCTTAAAAGTGTACCTGGAAGGTACAGGAAGTCATACAATAAGTAGCACAGCAAAAGACAGGAGGAAGAAAGCCTCTTCAGGCTACAGTGGGTAGAGAGGCACCACCGAATGTTGCCAAGCACCAGCAACTTTGTCAGTTACTGCTTGTCAGCTGAGTCACTGGCACTTGGTAGGGGTATGCTTTTAGCTCACCCAGATGTAAAACACATTAAGCTTAAACATCTTTCATTCACCTCAAATGCTGTTCCTGCTGCCTGATAATGAAAAGTGCCAAACATCTGACTCTATCACAATTTTCTCAGATTATGGGGAGAATGAAAATGAGTTGATTTTTCCCCACTTAACACAGCGGATTTCCAGTGCTGGAGGCAGCTTCTGCAGGGAAGGGAGGAAGGAAAGAATCTCCATATCCCTCTCTTCACTGCCTGGGGCTACAGGCAGTATTTATGTAGGAAGAAGCTACAAATGTATTTAAATGATAGGGTTTTAATATGAACTACTCTTAGTGAAGTGTTATTTGCTTTCACAGCACCGGACTCTCTGTAATAATTTTTATAATCTGAGGGAATGTTTTCTTTTACCTGAATGCTTTTAACGCAAGTTGGAAGAGCTCTGGTTTGCCGGTTAGCCAGTCCAAACCAACAGACCATGGAATACCACCAGTGTATGCTCTGAACACATGGCTTGGGGCAGGCACTGTGTTATCCAGTCCAAACAGACCAAAACAACATGACAATACTCCATGAATGTATAAGTCTTTCAAAGCTTTATCTTTCATAAGGGCTTCAGGTAAATTGTAAGGCCTTTCTTTCAGATGAAAGAAGTCCAGCTGACTCAAAATGAAGTGGTACCATTCTTCTGGAAACCTCTGCCTCATTTCATTTACTTTGGAAGGTGGAACCGGGGCTGTTCTCCATTCTTCAGGGATGCTCAATAGCTCCGAGTAAGAGCAACTAAATTCAATGCGAGGTAAAACTTCTTGCTGTTCCCCTTTGTCTACAGCAGGAAGCCCGAGCACAACAGCCCTGTATAGTTTATCTTCTGGTGACATTTCCTGTAGGACGCCTTGGCCCTGTGTTTCTACAGATCCTGGAATACACAGATGTACTTTTGGTGTCTCTCCCAACGGCCCAGGTTCTTTTCTGTCCTTCATTCTGTCACTGGGTTCAAGATCAAAAATGTCACTATCATCAGTCCAGTCCTCAATTGTATCAACACTAAAGCTATCTTCTTCCCTCAGAGGCCTGGATCTTTCTACTGCACCTTTACGCTGGTTTTCTGAAAATGATCCTTTTTTGCTCTTGTTGGCACTGCCTGGGCTTTCCCATGTTTTTGATTTTTTATAACAATACTGGACAAGCATCCATACAAGCACCTTAATGAAATCATCTTTCAGATGCTTTAAATTCTCATGAGAGTCAATTATTCCAGATAGCACATTTCTGGCATCAGAATAGAGCCGCACAGGTAGAACAGTGCAAGGAGTCAAAATGTGTCCAAAATGGTGATTAGGAGAGAGAATCTTTGTGTGCTCCTGATGTTCAAAGGCCATTTCAAAAATTTCATCGACTCTGTGAGCTTCAGCTGCATGACAGGATGTTTCCTGCAATTCTAACCCCTAAAGCAGAAACAAAACCAATTGGTTTTAGACTTCATCAGTTCATATCCTTAAATGCTAGCAAGCTGGCTTTTGCAGCGATTTTTTTCTGAAGAAGATACATTCCATTGTCAGTATTTCCACAATTGAACCTACAAATCTAACTAGAGATAACAATAATAGCAAAGCATTCATTACAAAAAAAGACACAGCTCAATATCTAAAAATAAAGGAAACTTTGCCTCAAACAGATCTTATTAGCCAGCTTATTAATGTGTCACAAACTAGATAATAACAAAACTCACATCTGCTAAGCGCATGTCAGTTGCAAGACTAATTAGTATAGCGATAACACACATCTTAAACAATCAACTTTAACATCAGGTTAATTAGTTACACTGCTGACATGTTATACAGCAAAACATCTGTATGATTCAGAAACATTGTCAGTCCTCAGCACGCAGTTACCTTAATGTTAACACCACAGTACGTGAAGCCTTTTTCTAGCACCAATATCCACATCAGTCTATCCTGAAAGCGGCACAAGTAATGTGATCCAGGTAGAGAGAGACCTAGACAAGGAAAGAAAACAAAGAAAACAACTCAAAACCTACGGTATTATTGTGGTATTATATTGATGAAAACTTTTCTACAGGCCAACTGAAGAATTCAACTACAAACACAAAATATTTCTGCATCAACACCAAAATCAGTTCAAACCAGCTAACTAGTACCCTCAAACCTTAAAGTAGCTGCAAAGCTCAATCTTGCAATTGCAATGCTATGTTTGAAAAAGTCGTGGAAAACCGGGAACACCCTCCAAACTGCAAGACTGCAGTATTCACACGGGACTGGGGTTAAGTCACCCCATCCTCACTTCCCTTTGTAGAGATGACTTTAATGGTTAAAGATCATCTTTGGTTGCATTTCCAACCGCACAGTTCCCACTGATGTCACCTAGAGATCTAAAATTCTTATTACCACCAAACACATTAAAGAATCATCATGGCGCATGAGTATCTTAACAGTCCTATTTGCTGTGGAGCATGAAGTTTCTTTGTTATGGAAGAAATAAAAATGCAACTCAAAGGGATTTGTTCCCTACACTACCAGTTCTTAAACTGACTTGTCTGTATTCTAGAATGATTAGAAAATATTCCTTAGGATGTGAAATCCAGAGTGTAAATCATTCTTTTCAAGTGTCAGCTTACCAGCAACACAACACCCATTTTATGGATACATAAATACAGGCAAAGCAAGAGCACCTGCTAATCTTTAAAGATGTGTGAATTAGCAGCATACACATTGAACACTAACAGTAGATACAGCAGAAATCATCTGTAGTCTTTCTGAAATACCTCTGTGTGTGAGAATAAATCTAATGCCACTGTACTGTTTGACATCACCAAAAGTACAGCCACACAAAATAAACTGGAATTTGTCGTCAAGTCCTGAACAATTTCAGATCACACAAAGTAATCAGTACTCAAAACCCCCACAACCTCTCACTGTAAAATCAGATAACACATGTCAAAAAAAGGTACTTTTTTTCTCTTCTGCCTATTTCACTAAAAGTGCAATGCCGAACTTCCTAGCAACTGGTGGTTATACTGTATTTCTTAAGTTATCCCTACTGTCAGCTTCTCCAAAACAATGGTGCCGTTTTTAAGCACTCCATTTGCTGCCAGTTTATGACCTATTTCTGCTGTCTCTCTTATCCAAGTGACCACTCAATTGCACAGAGAATTTTAGATTTAGTGTTGTAAGATGAAATCAGTGAAACCAACCATCAAGCTGTAGTTAAAATTTAAGTAACCTTTTCTATCCCACTGAGCTAATGAAGTGCATTTTCTTGCTAAGATTTTGCAAAGATTTTAATTATTTTCTTGCTAGCTGTTAAAGCTACTAAAACTCCTTTATGCAGAAAAAAGGATGGTTTTAGACACAAAGTGGTACCTCTTCATTTTGAGCTCATCTGAGAACACCATATTTTTTCTTGCTTGAAGACATTAATTCACAGATTTTCCCATTAAAGAGAAGACTGTCACCTCCTTCAGACTTGTGTTTTAAATTATTTAATCTGGCGCATACATGTCACCACAGTCATGATGGCTGTGGTGTCATGATGGGGGTATGTATTAAAAATATGTATATATTGAAAATATGTATAGATTTAACACATATATAACGTATCTATATAAAAACCATACCTAGGTTTCTATATGCAGTAGATAAACTGAAGTGTCTCACTTCTTTAGAGAAGAAAAGAGCTTCTTAGCTTTACTTTTTAATACCTTTCTCTATACTAGTAGTCTTCAGAAAAATGTCATTAAGGTTCATTTCCACTGCCTTCAAGTATTAGTCTATTTTTCTAGCCATAGGCCATTTTCTAAGAGGCTTATGCAGATATTTACCCCTTGTCTAAGAATCAGAATCCTAGAATACCAGGTTGGAACGGATCTCAGAGATCATCTGGTCCAACCTTTCTGGGCAAAGCATGACCTAGACTAGATGGTCCAACTACCTGCCCAGCCAAATCTTAAAATGTCCAGTGTTGGGGAATCCACCACTTCCCTGAGGAGATTATTCCAATGGCTGATTGTTCTCATTGTGAAAGTTTTCCCTCTAATGTCAGATCAAATATCTCTGGGAGTAACTTTACACCTGGGAATTTCCATTACACCTTGTCTTTTGCATGTGACTCCTTGTAAAAAGGGATTTTCCATCTTCTTTGTAGCCACCCTTTAAACAGTGGAACATGGTGATAACGTCTCCCCTGAGCCTTCTTTTCTTTAGGCTGAACATCTTGGTTCTTTGGTCAAGAGAATTTGATTTATTCCCTCCAATTAGGTGGGATGAATACATACTATTCTTTATTATTCTGTATAAAATAATTAGGATTGATACCATTTCATTTCTCCTTATTTTAACGGTAAACCAGAGGGTTTGTTTTTTTTTTTTCTTAAAGAATGTAACAAATGGAGATATGAGAAGGATGAAAGTACTCACTTTCTCCTCAACTGAACAATCTCTGAACATCAGCTTTAACCTATGCTGTGAAACACGGTTTAAAAAAGATGCTATGAAATCTCCTGGTCTCCAGTAAAATTGTTTCCTAAAACATCCAGCTCCATTCCTTCACAGTGTTGCTAGTGTACCTACCTAGGCTACCAGCTGCTAGTGCAGACTGCAGAGCAACTGCCAGACTTGGAATCATCTGCTGGTAGTACACGGTATCAGAGCAAACACACGCTGTAGTGCCCACAGGTCCTGGCCAGCTTCGGACAGGCCTGGGAAATCCGATCAAAAACACTGGTAGTGTGAAGAGCGGCAGCAGGGGAGAAGAAAGGAGCGCGGAGATGGCAATGAAGGTCAGCAGGATTGGGAAGAAAACAACATTGAGTGTGATTAAGGTGGCAGTAGATTTACGGCGTTGTTTTTTCTCCGTCCACGATGTCAAAAGAATAGCAATGGCAAACTGCAACTTTGAGACAAACTGGAGCAGTCGATCCCGTAGGATGCCAACCTGCAAGATAGGTACAACAAGAACGTTTATTTGTATCCTGTATCATAATGTATTCAGCACTGCCAAAGCTGCCTTATCAACACTAATTTTTAAAAAATGAAGCATGATTATCACTGACTGGTGTTAAAGAGTTTATGGTACACAGTTTTTTAGCTTCTATTTGCTAGGTTCTGGACTCTAATTCTCTAATAGGGAAGGGCAAGGAAACAAAGGCTGTAAGTGACAACTATCAGCTCAAATTTACATTATGATAATTACCAGCAAGAGTCTGATTCCTGTATCAAGGCTCCTGTTCCACCAGAGGTCTGGATTAAACACCAACATTTGTGCTACTGACACAACCACTATGTCCATTAGGGCATTTTCTGTATTCTGCCAGACCTAAAGAGAGATACATTAGACATACATTTAAAAATGTATTTATCTATCTCTGCTTTCATGACCTGGAATATTTCTTCCAAGTCACCTTAATACTTAAATCACATATAAGAGAATTTCTTAGGCTAACATATTTAAAATTCAAATTACCATCCTAAATATTCTTGTGAATCCAATGCAAACAGACACAGAATGAAGATTTTGTAGTGAGCGGTCTAGTGCCAGGAATGCTATCATAGCAAATGGAGACACTGTAATTAAAATAAAACAATCATTGATTTCCTTTCAAATCCATAATTAAAGAATACAGAGGTAAGCAGTCTTATTTCAGAATGGAAATCTTAGCATAAAAAGTGGGCTCTTCCCTCCATTATTACAAACTCCTCTTTGTATTAGGCTTTGAGGCTATCAAACAGCCTATTTGCACTAATGGCCCAAGATGGCAAACATTTAAAGTGATGCTTAGTTGTTACTTGCTATTACTTTTTTGTTGTTGTTTCCCCAAGAGAATGGGAAGACTTGGACAAGTAAAAAACAACAAACATGGGAACAGCACTCATCAATCCACTTCCCCAAACTGGTCCTTCTTTATGGAATTAAATAATTCAGATCAAACCTTAGTTCTCCCAAAGTAGATACATTTGTCCCTAGCATACCAGAAAGAAGACTGTTCTTTTTACTAGTAAGTTGTAAGAACCAAGTCTTCAGTCACCTGGAGGATTCTCAACTGTTTCCAAGTGGCTTTTAAAAAGATCTACAAGAGCCATTTTTTCAAAAGTGAGTACTGATGTTATTTATAATTAAAACTCTTTAAAAGGCCTTGGTTTCCAAGCTGGACTTTTTAAAAGCTCAACTTTTTGGCTTACCCTTAAAAAAAAAGGAATAAATAACATCACTGACCACTTTTAAATATTCTGATCCAGTAATTTCGACCTCAATGCACAATCGAGCGAAACATCAACAAGTCTTTCCATTTACTTGTTTTTTTCTCAGGTCATTCATAGAATCTTGCACATACAGTAATTCTAACGTTGTTTCAATCTTCCTACAAGCATTATCTAACAAACAACAGACAGTGCGTATTCCTACCTAGTGTTAGCAAAATCCTCCTGACAACACCAACTTTCATTAGCCTTCTTTGCTTCTCCATGAACACAGTCACAGTCCTGACATCCTTTGGATAATAGGGGTTTCGGAAGACTCCAAACAAGTACACTCTCTGAATCTCTCTAAGAATCCACATAATTATAAGTAATATGATCAGAATGTAACTTGCTATCGCCTGAGGACTGCCTTTGGAAAATGATGAAAAGCCTGCAAACTGATGCAGCAGGCTAGCTTCTATGAGAGCAAAAGTCAACACAGTCAAATAAAAAATAAATTCCCTCCACCCAAATTGTATTCTAAGACCTCTGTGCAAATTTTTAGATTTGCTGGAGGCTAAATGGCTGACCATGGTGTGTTTGAAGGCAAACCCAATCTCGCTTAGGTTAAGACTCAGTATGAACCCAAATCCAGTCATGAAGAGGATCACACCAAGAGTGCTGGGAATGAAATACGATGCTATTGCTGTTCCAGCAGAAATGAGAAACATTACTAATAACCTGTGAAGGAGAAAATAAAAAAGATTTGCTTGAAAAGAAAAAGGTTATAAACAATATTGATATATTTTACAATTATATAAACAACATTTACTTTGTGTTACTTGACATAGGTGAACCTCCTAGTCCAAACGCCAACAGCTGTTCCATTCCCCATAGAAAAAGTGCATCAAGCGGGGGCAGAATTCCCATTGCCCATAAGAATGGCAGAAAGAGAAATACAATGTGTAAGATCTGGTTTGTCTGTTCTAGAATGGGTGCGTTGACAGCAAACCTGGATAAAAGAAGAAATGTATTTGACTTCTGTGAAAGAAATATAACTGATGTGTGGGAAGACTTTTTAAGTACTACAGCAAATCCAGAAGTATAAACACTGCATATTCAATCTACAAAACCTCAATTATTCTCTTTTACAAGCAAAAATAAGGACATACATTTAACGCTTGGGGCAGTAATATGCCAATGAGAATACCAGAATACAGGCTAATTTTTCATTCAAAAGATCTGAAGCCTTCCCTTAACTCATGTGCATAACCTGATGTAAATATTGTAATTGTTTTGATACTGTTGTGATAATACACTCAAGAAATACTTGTGCAAAAAGGCTTTCAGAATTGCAGAATTTCAGAATTACAAAAGTGAAACTTTACGCATGTCCAAGACCCAAGAGGTAAGCCTTAATGCTGAAAGAACTGGCATGTTGCCTGTACATCAAGGGATAAACTCTCTTTAGGAATATAAAATGTTATTTTCTGCATAAAAGTATTAAAATATTCCTGTAAAAATACAAGGATCAGTATTAGAAATCTGAATAAATTCTAAGTCATACATAGTTTACCAGCTAGCTAATTAAGTTAAAGGTAAGATATTTGGTTTCTGTCTACTTCTTAATAAATAAATAAGCAAGCTTCAAAGGAATTTTATCATGAATTTAAATAATGTCTGAATTTTCTCCTCAGGAAATAAGAAGAATTTGGGGTCCAAAGCCACAGGTATACTACTCAGACTATGGTCTGAGGCAACTAGGGTAAAATCATTAACAAAGACATCTCCAAATGCAAGACAAGTAAAATCAAACATGCTTTTTTTTTTTTTTCATGCATTTGAAGTACCTCAACCATAAAGTATGCATATGACAAAGTGATATAAATATCACCTGACAGGGAGAAGGAATGCATAGAGTAAATCTAAAAGCATTTTGCTTTAAGAGATTCTACAAAAACTTCATCTAAGACACTTATCTGAGAAGTGGAAATAGAAAAGCCTCCTATTTGCAGACTGACATAGTTCTTGGGTATTACAAGAGCATTTAAAAATCCAAGTTCAAAATCCCTATAACAAGATATAGCAATAGTCACATTTGCTTATCCGTTCACTGAAAACAAATTCACACTCCTTTTTGTCTGTAGCTTAAAAGCCTCTGCAATCACTTCACAGAGATTAAATTAGAAAATATTCCAGGATGAAATCTGGATAAAAACCCTGCAGTCCTGAAGTTTGCGGTGTTCAGATCTATGATTCCAGGTCAGCAACATGTTTTTTCAAAACACATGCTTTAAAAGGACGTTGATGCAAATGCTCTGGTACAAAAATACTGAAACTGACACAGTAGAAGATAATTTTAGTTGTCCCCTACTTAGAAACTGCTCGATCTACTCTTCTTAATTTACATGGAATGCTATAAAAATTTAAGAACCACTTTTCATGCACAGTGTAATGCCTCAATTTTTACCATACACTCTCCTTGCTTCTTTCTTTGGAGTTCCTACAGTTGATGAAAATACCAAAATAAATTTTCCTCAGAAGAATAATTCAATTTTTCTCACCAAAAATACATGGAATACCCATTACTTTAATTAGCTAAATGCTGCATTAGGTTTACCTGTGTGCAAGATCCACTGCAATAAAGACAAAAATGTAGAAAGGTCTCATCAGAGCAGTGATTTCATAAGTGTCCAGTGCTTGGAAAGTAGCTGTTTCAGTAGCTGTATTTATGATTAATGAATACTCTCCTATACATATAGTGAGCCATCCAAATACAAAGATCATAACAGTTCCTCCAATGTTGCTATACAGCAAGGTTATTCTGTTTGGCAGCAAATACCAAGTTCCCAACCCACACAATACCCCTGCCAGAACGGAATGAAATATGGTGTTGATAATGTACTTCTTGCCAGGAATAATAAATTTTACTGTCTCTGAACCTATACAGCTGGAAAATTCAAACTCATCTTCATCTGTTAGGGTATTCTGAATTTGCATTCTTTCTACTGTCACTGTTTTCTGCTTTGCATATAGATTTGTCATCTGAAGTATAAGTGCAGTAACAAACATCAGTCCTCCTGAGAGTGCTGCGGTATAGTAGTCTTTCATAATGCCTAATTGGTACAAAAGTGTTCCTACTCCTCCCAAAACCCATGGTATCAAGAAAAGAATAATCTGATTCACATATATGTAAGGAGGGGCACAATAGCCTAATTTAAACCGGGGACCTCCCAGCACAGTCTGTGGAAAGCGCTTCAAGAAGAACTCCTGTTTGTAATCATTCAGCAGAGGTACATCTGGACCCATTCTTATTACTCAGGAATGCTGGATAAATATCATTTTTCCTGTAAGAGAACAGAAGGAAAAAGAAGGAAACATTACTAAATCTGGAACTCAGAACTTACCCAGGGAATTATTTTGTGCTATCTTCATTTACCAAGTTACAGTGGAATTCTGGCATGTTAGTGTTAGACATCATCCTAAAGCACCCATAGAATCTGCTACAATACAACTACAACGCAAACACTGAAACTGGAAAAAGACTATTTTGAAATGTGAACATATGCTTTAATCTGAAGTTTCAGGCAACAAATAAAGCATATAATCTGTTCTTGGGAGATGATAAAACAAACTCATTTCCATACCACAAGACCTTCCTAAAAATGAAATTTTCTTCCATCTGGTCTGGTTCTAATCATATCTTGCCATAGACCTCTAGTTCCAATCAGTTCTGGTAAGGATCGCCATATACAAACAGAAGAATCAGTGATTTCAGTAAACAGCCATGTGAGTGTGTCCTGGGTTCAGCCATGAGTGGCAGGGTGTGTGGGACTGTATGGGCAAATATCTAGTCCACTGGGCCACTCCAGTGCTTTGGAAGCATCGGAGATGGACAGCCCCATGGAGTCCCTGACAACAAGTTGCAGAAACTGCTGAACGAGAGGGTGAATCAAGTCAGTTTGCCAAGGTGAAAGCCGTCCAGCTGGCCTTGGGCATTGCTGAATGAGAAAAGTGGCCAGTACTTTATACTGACTCATGGATGGTGGCAAATGCCCTGTGGGGGTGGCTGCAGCAATGGAAGCAGAGCAACTGGCAACGCAGAGGTAAACCCATCTGGGCTGCTGCACTGTGGCAAGATATCGCT
>WYDI02031438.1:24045-37995 GCA_009867235.2 Psittacus erithacus
GCCACCTCCCCACTTCGGGGAGGCCCTGCCGCCTGACTACTCCAGTGAAGGGCCCTCCGGCGCCAGGGCTCCTGCTGGTCGGGCAGAAGCGAGTGCCTGCACCATTCAGGCGACCGGTCGGGGCCAGCGAGAGGTAGCCGCGGTAAAGAGCCTCTGCGAGGAGGGCACCTACCTCTAGCCCGGGTTCGGAGCAGGTCAGGGGCTTTGCGGAGCAGGGGGAGATGAACAACAGGGGTGAGCCTGCGGCGGGAGGAAAAATGACGGAACGCTCCCTCCCACCCCACGGCTGTCCTGAGGGAGTATGAATGGCACAGGCCACAGCCGGGCGCTCCTCCTCCACGGCCGTGCCCCTCTGCCGCGGCGCTGCTGTTGCGGTTGGGGACGGCAGGGTGTGCGAAGGGGGAGGAGGCGGTGGCTAACGGCGGCAGTGAGGCCCGGTATTGCCGCAGCAGCCGTCTCCCGGTACCGCCCTCTCTTCCCTTCTCTCGGCCAGGGCCGCCATTTTGCCCGCCTGAAGCAGCCGGTGGCAGCGAGGCGTGGCGAGGGTTCGCGCTGCCTGCGGGAAATGGCCCCGGCCCGCGGGGTGCTGGGCGCCCTCCGGGAGTCTCCTTGGCGGAGTCGGTGCAGGAGCTGCGAGCGGCGGCCAGGACGAAGGCTGGTCGCCTTCTCGCTTCACTCACCCTCACGACTGCCTGGTGCCCGAACCTGGCGGCCTCCCGCTGCCCTGCCCGCGCTTGCCTCAGCAGTACGAGTTTTCACAGCTCAGCTTTCCACACGTAACCGTCGTCCTTCGGTTGTAAAATGAGGTGTAAGGTATTTTTCTCGCTGTGGCCTCCCAGCAGATCCCGAGGTGAAGAAAAGGGAAGAGTGGATAAAATGCGTCTGTCCGCAGAGGCACCAGCCGGACCTTGTGGCTCCTGGGCCTCCTCCGTCCGTTGGTCCGTGTTCCTCCTTCCAACAGAGCTGCTCTTCGGGTTTGATCCCTCTTCAGCTGATAAATTTATCACCCAGACATCTTTGGTTTCTTCAGGTTGCCCAGTGTCCCTCTGAGAGGTGGAATGGATGTGTCAGTGGCTGTTTTTTTAATCACTTCATAGGTCATTTTCGTAGGCTTCCCACATTAGCAAAAGTGCAAAACCAACGAAATCAGTCTGTTTCTTTATTAGTACATTCAACATTAATATGCAGCATTGCATTCTAATGTATTAAAACGTTTAGCATAGACACTCAATCCACAGCGTTCTGATATGATACTGAAATAACTCCTTGAATGTTAGTGGTCTTTCTGTGTTTACATGTAGCTAATCCAAGATGAGAACAATGTTTCTACCCTCAGGTAGGGGAAAATGCATTCTCAGTTTTCTTCTAGGTTAAATAAACAAGCATTCTCTGGCAAATGGGAATGTAAATCCAAATACTGCAATACTGCTTACCACTTCAAATTGCTCCCATTAAACATTGAGAATATTTAACAGAGTGACCATGCTTAATATAATTCGTGTCTAATAATACTAAAAGGTGTAACTCACTATATTCATTATAACACCAGGGTGTGCATGTCTACCTTAATATCTGTGTTACATCAATCACCATATAAATTCTTACAAACAGTTATATTCATTTTAATGTGAATCCCTAATTTAACACATAGGTATATGCTTAGAATTGATATAACACAGATAATAACCCTAATGAATATAACTAAAATTTATATAGTGATTCACTGTAATCAATTCTTACCAGAAGCATCATAGCCTTTTTATAAGTCTGTTAATGTTTATTCTTCAGAAATAATAAAAAGGCAGTTAGATTGAGGTATCCAGTGGAAACACTACCAAAGAAAAATGCTAATTTACTTTTACTGAATTTCTTTTAAATGAAGCTCTTTGGGGCAGCCTCCTCAAAGACAAATAACAAATATCTTAAAAAACCCCAAACATGATTTTTTTTTTAGTATCCTTGAGTTAAGATTTAGTTGCCATTTCCTTCAAATGTATCTGTTGCAATCCTATTAAATTTAAGAGTTTATACGTCTCAGATATTCCAAGGTAAATAACGTATCTGTACAATTCAGTAAAGGTCAGTAGCAGGTGTGTACTTGATTTACAAGTTTGATCCTGTCCAAGTTTACCAAGTCAGTTACAGTTTTGTAAAGATGATGATTCTTTTCTGGAATAGATAAATCCTAAATGACAGTGCCAGGGGGGGAAGCATACAGGAGATTTATTTCTTTGCAAGCTCTGCCACTTGTATTTCAAAACTCAGAGGAGGCTTCTTACCTGTCCTCATTTCCTGTGATTTTGCTTTTGCTCAAAATAATAAATCTGAATTTCAGTCAGTGCAAACTCGGAGCTATTTACTGGAGACAGGAGCATACTATTTTATTTCTCTTAAGAGTTCTAAGAATTTCCTTGGTCATATAAGTTAAAACCTGCTAATGGAGTAAACTGTTCTAGGTAAATTCTGCCAACCTCCAGGTCTTCTTGGCAGATGTATTGCACAATGTGTAATAAGCAAGTATGTGAAGTATCCCACTGAAATTGATAGAACTCCTCATGTCCTTAAAATTATAATACACAAACTATTTGCACACCTGGGACTTGGCTTTCAGCTTGCTTGGTTTTAGTTTGTGAAAGGGCTATTATTCCAGACTCTCCAAATAGTAATTTGGCACGTTTCCATATTTTTAATGTTTACTTTGTTTAGAATGATACATACAGGAGCAAATATTTTTCTTACTGGCCTTTCTCATCTTAAAAGATAAACCAAAAAGTGGTTTCTGTTCTGGAACGCATCTTTCTGTACAGTTATAAGGGTAGGAGAAACAGATTCTTTTTCTTATTTACTGATTATTAGCGAAGACAGAGCTTGTAGGAAATTATTCTTTTAAAGATAATTAGTGCTAGGTAAAAAAAAAAGATTACTTCTAAATCAGATCATAGATGTTGGTTATTATCTTTTTTCCTGATGCCCAAAGTTACAATTATTGTCACATCGAGATCTGTAGGCTGGCATTCCCAAAGCGATGTCAGAGTGAAATCTGACTCCTCATTTTACTCAGTCTTTTTGTTCTGCATCCTATAGGGGACCCATCTTTTGTTTATCTGTGTAGCTGTCTGGAAAGCTGTGTACACTGGATGTGTGTTATCCATGACTACTTTTCTGTGGCTGCCTTGGAAGTAATGCCTTTTGACAATATGGCCTTAAGCTGGCAGGAAAACAGACAAAGGAGCTTGCTTCTTTCTGGATGACTTTATCCTTTTAGAATAAACTTCATGAAAAAGTACTCCATTCCTACCTCTAAGTATACCTTACTGAGGGCAAAGGCTTTTGATGTCCTTTCTGAGCTACCATTAAGAGCTTAAGGGTAACCGTCATCCATGTAATGAGTTTTATCAACTGAAGTGTCAACCCCCATTCAGCTATCCTTCCTGTATGGGGGCTAAGCATATACCTCAACTAATTTCAGAATTGATAACTTAGCCACTTATTATGACATTTAAAGCAATATGAAAGTATTTCTTATCAATTTAGTTTTGTGTATAATGTAGTTTAGATTTTAGGAGAACTGTATTCTTCCAGTATTGCTCCCATTGGAGTATAAAGCAGTCTGAGTTTACAGGGTTCCTTTTAGTTTGCATAGGATGTTCTTAAAAATGAGGCGCTGTGAGCTGAATTCTTTTTGTTGTTTTCTTTTTTCCTCCTTAAATTTAGTGCTGAAAAAGTCCTGATTAAGGAAGTGATCTAGTTAAATATTTTTTGTTTTGGGAAAAACTCACTTGCCTTGGAAGTCTGTTTGAATTGCTGTGTTTTGGGAATTTATCACTGATCTGAGGAGAAAGGAACAGAGAAAGAATTACACATTGCAAATTTGTTTACTACTAGAATCATAAGTGACAACCCAGGATTGACTTGGGATATTCTGCATCTTTAGTCTGACAGGGTGCAACAGTCCTGTGGCCATACAGACTTCACAGTTGTCATTTATACCACAGTCCGTGGCCTCACAGATGTTGTGGTTATAAATGGAGACAGATCGTGTGCAAGACGCCCCACTCCAGCGACAGCATTTTACTTTTACACAACTTTTTACTGCTGGAGCTGAAGGACCTTAGCAGTCCTTGAGCACTTCATCCAATTAAGAATGGTCATATTCTCTCCTGCTAGTTGTTAAAGACTAGGTTTAGATCGCCACTGTCCTGCATCAAACTTTGCAATGACTTAAAAAAATATTCTTGACTGAAAAAATTAATTCAGAGATCTAAGTGAGACATCTGGGCTTTGTGTAAGTTTGGGAACAGAGTGAAATAGGTGTCTCTGGAGGACAGTTCGATGCTCTTTAAGTAGCTGCTGATGTTAGCTGTTAGGAAACGTTGCTCCAGGAGCAGGCCTGAGCTGCTGTCTTAGTGCATCTGATTTGTGGTTGTGCATAAAATGTCTTGAATCCCTCAGGGAAGTGATGCCCTGGACAGGGCTGGTACCTGCTTAAGAAGGACTAAAAGGCAGTGGTGTGGTGCCAGGAGCTGCCTCTAGTGAAGCAGGCAGGTGGCTGCCCACCCCAAGAGGAAGGAGGCTGAGGAGCTTCTAAGCCTGGAAGAGTCCAACTCACTGTGCCATTCCATAGAAGATGTCATAACCGTAAGCCTACAAACAAGGCTAAGGAAGAGCTTTTATCTGCTATTATCTGCTATTCTAGTAAAATCAAACTAGAGAGGGAGCCTGATCACATCACCCAAGGATGAGCATTTCCCTTGTGTGCCTGGCTGAAAGTATTACTCCTTACCTGTTGCTTCTAATTGTGTCTTCTAAAAAGCAGACCAGTGAGAGGAGATCTGTGTGAAGATTCTCACGTGAAATTTCCACAATATTATGGAGTTCAGCTATGGTGTCTTGGTATACACCAGAATCATCACTTGCTTGTACAGCATTACAGGTTAGGTCTGCTGATGAATCTCCCACACAGGGAAGAGATTCACTGCCAGCTATCAAAATACTTCCCCACAGCAGAGCTGGCCTTTCGTGCTCCTGGGTGGCAGCATTGAAAAGTCAGCTTAGGTGGGAGAGGTACATTTGGGGTGAAGTGGTTGCTTTTGAGAAGAGCTTGAGAGCGTGCTTCTGTTTAAGCCTGTCCATCGCTTTCCTAAGTAGTAAACCAATAAGTATGTGTAGATGCAGATGGTAAAATACTGTTCTGTGCTGGTGCTCAGCACACTGCAGTACTGTTAATTAAGCTTTGTTAGTTTGATATCCAGTTTTCCTGACATAGGTTTTTTGATCTACTCGTGCATAATTCTAAAAGCCTCCCTTTTTTATTTTTAACTGCAAGTACATTTAAAACAGATTTTCATTATTTCTTTGTGTCCAGCTTCTCTAATAAGATTGAGCAGATTCTCACAGTTTCTGTTGCTAATATGATTCCTGGCAAATAGAGCAGAAGGTTCAGGAGAACAAAAGAAATGATCTAATTTTAGTAATGGTGCAGACTGAGTCTGTCATTCTTCTCTCTGTTATCCGCCTACCCTTTCTGAATGTCAGAACCTCTCCCAGCACTGCCTCTTTTTGGTTTGAATTGAATTCTTGTTCTTCCTCAAAGACTGGGCATGATGAGTTTTTAGATACTCCTCTGAACAGAAAATGGAGTATTTGGGCAGCTTATCAGTGAAATTTTGACTTGTCACAGGTAATTTGCTAGGAATGAACCACTTTTAGTGAAGCTGGTTTTGAAAATTAGAAGACCTTATACCTGAAATGTCACTTAATATGTATGTCTGATTTCTATTATCCATTTTAAATCTTAAATTGAAGCTTGAGTCTTTTACCGTATAAAGACAGTAAAGAAATTTAGCTTCTGAAAGGCAGAGGTTGCATTTAGTGTAGCAGGTCTGCTCAGCTAGGAAGGTGCTCAGACCTCTATCCAATGAAGTTCTTTAGCCTATGCATAAATGAAGTATGAGAATTAACATAAAACATTCTTTCAAAGGCAATAGAAATACTAACATGTTTAAAATTTAATATATGCTTACAAACTTTGCTAGGTTTGGATCTCGGGGATATTGTTCTGTTGAGCAACAATTTAGTCAACCTTTATTCTTGTGCTCTTGTTTTGGATGTGAGAAATAAACAGGCTGTATTTGCAGTTTGGAGGAAGAAAAGTATAGACATCTGATGTGCGGAACTGGACAAAAAAGCAAAGAGTAAAGAATAACATGGTTTGAAGTAAAAATTGCTTGAGCAGTAGCAAAATGCAGAGGATGGCCTTTCTTGGATGTTAATTTATCATGTGTACAGCAAAAATACTGTTGTGGTTAGAAATAAATTACAATTCAACATTTAGAGACATAATATGTTACAAAATGAAAAATAAAGCCATCCTAAAGATTAATTTTGTTCCTGAGCAGGTCTACTTAAATAACCTTGTCAAACTTGATTGAAAATGTGCAGTCATTTTTCAAAATAAGTCATCCCTTAGTATCTAGCTCCAGTTTGCTTAATTTCATGTCATCTATATAGAAGGGGCAGGCAAACATTGCAATTAAATCTGTCAAACTTACAACCATATTCATGTTAAAATAACTTCCTGTGATTGATATAACAGACCACACTATTAGGTCTAAAACATAGCTTTGGAATACATTTGACGTACTTCAGAATAGTATTTTCATCTGCAGATGCTCAGTAAATAATTAGGCAGACCTCCTCCCCTGACTTATGTGACAGACGTAAAAACTAGGCTGAATAATTTTGAGATGGGAGGAGCATTGCTTTTCAGCTCTCTGTCCTTAGGAGTTGTACCTATGTTGTTTTTTCTGAAGTCATTAGGCCTGAAAAAATTGAAGTTAAAATGTATTCCAGGAACTGGAGCTTACAAAAGCCCTCTGCCAAATAGGCAAGGTTTGCAATGAAATGTCCCTTATCTTGACCAAGCAGCTCATCATTTAACCAGGAAATGGAAGGGAAGGACCATTCTCTCTCCATTCCTGTTTCCCCTGCATGAAGAGGTTTGGATGCTTTCATGCTGAGGCTCAGTTGAATGCAGTGTTCCAGCTGGGACAGTGTCTCATACTAGCCTGATGGGCTGGACGCAGCAAGTCAAATGGTGGTGGGGAATGCATTGCACCATGCAGTGTGAACAAGAATCAGCTGCCCCCTGTCATCCTCTCCATCTCCTGCAATGGTAAATACATACATAGCTGCCAGCCTCCCCCTTCCCAGCAGTGCTCAGTCTTGCTTATGCCTTACCTCCTTCTGCTTGGCCATTACTCTCCTCCCACCTGCAGTCATGGAATAACACAGTGGTTAAATGAATGTTCATGAAATGCTGCTTTTCAGGTGGAAGACTAGAAATGGACCAGAGGATATGGGGGTTGCTGAGACTTTCCCCCAGAGTACAGGAAAATCAGTTCTCCCAGGCCTCACTGTTGGATGTTCATAGCTCTTGTTTGTCGCAGAATGATTTTCTGGCTGGTCTAGGCATCTATACTCCTTCTGGTGCAGCAGAGCCTGTGACACAGGTTCAATCACCATTTCAGCCAGCCCTTCCCACTGCTATTCCAGCTCTTACTGGGGTGCTAATACTGTGGTAATGATGTCTATGTTCTTGAGGCACATTAAGAAGTCTGGCATATAGCCCATGGCTGGAGCTCAGATTCTGCAAAAATAATGTTTATGCTGGCAGGCCTTCAAGCAGAAACTCACATTCACTCCAGCTGGCTGGTGTGATTGTAGCAATCAGTTCAGCTTTTCCAGTGGCAAGAGTTTGTTGATACAGCTTGTTGCTCTTCCTGTGGCAAAACACATCAATAACCTGGGAAGAGAACTAGCTAGGCAGTCACAGAATCACAGAAGCTTTGAGGTTGGAAAGGACCTTTGGAGGCCATCTGGTCCAAGCCCTGCTCAGAGCAGGGTCAGCTACAGCAGGTTACTGAGGTCTGTGTCCTGTCAGATTTTGAATATCTCTAAGGATGGAGACTCACATTCTGGGCAACCTGTTCCGGTGTTAGACCTTATACCCAGTAAAAACTTTGTATGTTTTAATGGGGTTTCCTGTTTCAATGCATATCCATTGCCTCTTGTCCTCTCACTGGGTGCTACCAAGAAGAGTCTGATTCTATCTTCTTACTCATTCACATCAGGTGTTTATATACATTGATAAGATTCTCCTGAGCTTCTTCACACTAAACAGTCCCAGCTTTTTCTTGTATGAGGGATTATTCAGTCCCTTAACTCTCATCCTGGCCCTTTGCTGGACTCGTTCCAGTGTGTTCATGTCTCTCCTATACTGGAGAGCCCAGGACTGGACTGAGCACTGCAGATGGGACCTCACCAGTGCTGAAGAGAGTAGAAGGGTCACTTCCCTTGACCTGCTGAAGACCTGTTGGCCTTCTTTGCTGCAAGGTCAGCTTACTGGTTCGTGGTCAGCATGGGGCCCCCTAAGACTCCCAGGACTTTTCTTGCAAAGCTGCTTTCCAACTGGTTAGTCTCAGCCTTTGCTGGTACTTGGGATTATTCATCCCTCAGTGCAGGACTTGGCAATCCTCTTGGTTGAACTTGGCGAGATTGCTGTTTGCCTGTTGTAAGCCTTTATAAAGCACTACCCAGGATAGAGCTGGAGCGATGGAGATTTAAATACCTGAGGTTCTCACAAGATCCACATATTGTTGCCTTATTTTTTAACTCATGATCCTCATCTCTGTAAGAACCTGTCATCAGGATCTTACCATCATCAAGATATTATCATCGTGAGCTCTGGAGGCTGTCAGAAATCTGAGATGAGGACAAAAGCAATCCATTCAGTGATGAGCTTTGTAAGCCTATGCAGAAGAAAGGAACTGCAGTTATTTAATTCTCCATGTTGCAATCTGAGTCCTAAAATTTTGTTTAAATGATAGCAGTTTTGCCCCAAAATAAACGTGTGTAAATGGAATCCTCTTGGTTATGAATGAATTACTTATTTTCTGTGTATTTATATAACTGAAATTCATCGTTTCCTCTGTATACTGTGTTTTTTCTGGAAGGTTGTGCTTTCCAACAGCAAGGCCTTACTGCCTCTGCCCTCAGCTCACCCATGGTGAGGAAGTGTCCATGTTGTTTCCTGAGTGTACAAAATATAGGAAACTGCTGGCTGTGAAATGTCACTGACTGGAATCACCAGAAGATTGACAAATGTCCTGAATATATAAATTTTTTTCTTTGCCTTTATCATGTTTCCTGTTATTTTGGGGCAGAGGGACCTAAAGCCTCACAGAGCAGTCTGATAGAACTTCCAGTTTCTTCCTTTGCTTTTGCCATTCACATTGGACAGTCATCCATTCACAATGTGAATGTATGCCCAACTGTGAAGATTTGTTACTTCAGGCCTTACCTGGAATCTAGACTTCCCAGTCTATACAATGGATGGCTCAGACAGTGCATTAAGGACATCAGAAGCATAATCCTGGTTTCTGGGGAATCAGTAATGAATATGCATTTGTGCTTTTGTGTTTGAGGCAGCCTGTATTTTCAACCCATTTGGAAGTCGAGTACCCAGGCCTGTTCTTTTATCCACACTGAGAAATCTAAACACATTCAAAACCTTCTACCTCCCTTTCTTTACCCAGACTCACTGAGTAATTTTTAACAGATAAAGATAGCCTACTTAGTTTTAAATTTACTACTTTGGTTTGAAATTGCCTTGGTTTCCTTCAGGTTTTATGCTGCAAATTTATCAATAGCACCAAAAATTAGATTTGACAAGCAGGTATGCAACTAGAATGTCAACATTATAAAGACAATGTAGCAAAGAAAGAAAGTAGAAATGTTGCTAAAATTCATTTTGGATATTCACAGTTAATCTGCTCACTTCTGCAGGTCATGGCATAGGGTCTTCATGGCATGGTAGTATGTCTCTCTTTGGGTTCACAAAGGTCTAGACTGCAGGTATTAAACCCTCAGCTCCATTCTTTGCGTGGCTGGCTGTAGCTGTGTGCCTTGCCTGGGACTGCATTGCTGTCTGCATGTCCTGCAAGTACCGTGCCCTGCACCTTTCCACTGGGATGCTTTGAATCAGAGGGTGAAAGAATGGCCTTGTGTTTAAGTAACCAGACTGAGGTGCTTCCAGTATAAAAAAGTGGACATTTCTTTAAACAAATGTGGTTTCATCTGACCTTCATTAAAACTAGTAACTTCAGCTTTCCCCCTGGAAATTAGTCTGTCAGGGTAAGTTGGCTGGATACCAGGTGATAGGAGGGAAAATATAATTATTAAAAAAAAGCAAAAACAAAAACAAATCCTGCTTCATAAACAGTGTTTATCTCTTGTAAGTAGGTCAGAGTTGCTGCAGAAAATGTAGTAGTAGTCATACTAACAATGGGCTCTGGTTTGCTGAATAGATCCTGTTAACATTTTAGACTTTTTTTTCCCTTTTTAAAATTTCAATTTTGAAGTCAGATGATTCATGATAATATGTTTTTCCTTTTGCAGTTAAGACACTGGGCAGCAGCTTTGGGAAGCCATGGTGGTGAGTCCAGGTCCTCAAATCTCTGAAGGAAGCACCCATGAACTGGTCCCTGGGATTAAGGAGGAAGCAGAGGTTTTAATGAAGCAGACTCCATTCTTTGGAGGGGTGACAGGAGGTAAGGGAAGCTCCTGTTGCTTATGTGATTATTGTTAATTACTGTAATTGAACATCCTCATGACCAGAATATTTGGTGCCTGAGGTAAAGCTTAAGTGCTTCTGTCCTTTTTTTAACTGTCTCTTGGTGCCCTCTCGAGGTAGGAGAGCAGCCAGTTTTATTTGCTATTTTACAGCAGCTGGAACACAAACTGGAAACACAGACCCTGGTGAAGAAGCTGAGAAATTGAAATTGCTGTTTGCTTAAAAAAAAAAAAAAGAAAAGAAATTTGCTATAAATTCATGCAAAATCAGATTGGGGTTTTTTTATTCCCATTTAAAAAAAGTACATGAATCTCTTTGTGTCCAGCTTTTCTGTGAGATCAAGCACTAGAGAAGACATAAAAAAGCACAGGGAATACTTCTTCATAGCGCCTGAGGCCACAAAGGTGCATGTCCCTGCAGTGCTAACAGCAAATCATCGAAAGGTCAAAGGAGGAAGGTAGCACATTTCCCACAACATGCTCTTATGGCCTTGAAGCTGAGCACAGGAAATGCTGACATGTTTGGAAACTAAAATGGATTAGGAAACCTTGGCGTATTAGAAAGGCAAACCTTTGGGCTCAAGTCACCTAGAGGATATTGTGCTTGTGGGGAAAGTCTGTGTGTGAGGTGCCTGTCCCTCCTGTTCGAGGAAGCCAGATGCTTTGGATGTGATCACCACCTTACTGTGAAAGACTGCAGATTGTAGGTTTCGCTTTAAAAGTGACTATGAGGTGTTTGGTCTTGAAATACCTCTTGTCAGGTGACAGCAGATTTTCCTTCCAAAATGCCTCATCTTAACTCCATCAAGCAGCAAGGATTGGCAATACTGTGGTCCTTGAGAGTCAGTGGAATAGGGTTGATGCTGAGTGTTTTGGGCAAGAACATCCTGTCTGAGAGATGAGCACGCCGTGGGTGCACAATTATTTATGAGTAGTTTCCCTTACTGCTGAGTTGGATATATTTAAACTCACCGTGCAGCCCCTGCGTTTACCTTTTCACAGGATACTGAGTCGCTTCAGGCTGTTCCTGTCTGATCCCATTCAGTGCTGGTGTAGGGTTTCTGGAGTATGGACATGGCAGAAATTGCTGTCTATATTTTGTTAAAGTATGGGTCTTTTAAGGCCTCCTGCTCCTTCCAGGTTCCCAAACAACAGCAGTCACTGTGAAATCTGCTATGTCTCTTTCATCAAAAATTCTGTTTCTTTGTTTACAATATAACTTTCAGACTAGATGAACACAGGGTGCTTGATCTTGAAACAAAGATGGCTGGACTTAGTCTGAGAGCGAGCGGAGGCTGTGGCATCCTGTGGAGGTATTACACCCACGGACTATGCACCTTCAAGGCCCACCAACATGGTGGGGCAATGAATGAGGCTCTGTTTGGCTGTCTGAGTGGTGTGACACCTTTTCTCCTCCTGATAGCACAACAGCCATGATTTTCTGAAGCATCTGAACTAGTAGGCACCTGGGGAGCAAGATTTTCTCAATGAAGGGTTTTGTTTTGCTCTGATTTTCCTCTGCTGCTGTTGCATACCATGGACTTTGTGAACTAGTCACAACAGCCTCTCCTCCATCCCGTCTTTTATGTTCAGTTTTTAGAGTTTGAAAGGCTTTTAATGTGTTGATTTTGTGTCCAAATTGGATACGTTTAAGAAGTTTTTTTAAATATCTCTGCTTCTCATAGAAAACTTTTGATGGGGACAGTTGGAAATAAACGTAAACAAATGCTGAACAACATGCTGGATCTGCAGGCATAAATCCCCCCCACAGACCTGCAAATTGAAGACTCACAAGCTCCTGTTATGTTGAAAAGAGGAACTCTTGGGCTCAACAAGGGGTAAGATGTTAATAAAATCTTTGTTCGTTGTTATAGTAGGGAATAGCTAAATATGGTTTGGGGTTTCTGCCAAGTTAACCCTGACTTATGCCTATTCTCGTAAGTACTGCTAAGAAAAGCCTTAACCCTTATTAAAGATAAAGAATGAAAAACAGTTAATACTTTTCATTTTGAATGCTGTATTTAAAGCAGAAGTTTTTATTTAAAAAACATTCTTTATTCCCTTTCCCTGTTGCTAGACCAGGGGCTTTAAAGAAAATTCACGTTTTATGTGGCATTAACTTTGTGAGTAAAAACCAGTTATCTTAGATGGTTTGAAACTGGCCCTGTCCTTAATATTATTGGAGTCCTATTTTTGTTAAGATGAAAGTGCAGATGTTCTGAGTCCCCCTGAGCAATGTTAACCCAGCTTATTTGACTGTTTCCTTCCCTGTGGTCTGTTGGACTCTGCCCATCTATGGTCTCTTCCCTGTTGTTGGTAGCTCCTTGGGGTAGGAACAAAGTGCGTGGAACATTTAGATCCATGACTGAGCAGAATTGCTGTGGTAATTGGAATAATAACAACAAAAATAATAATAACATGGAAAAGTAAGACAACATTCAGTCAACATTTCAACTTTTTATTTCCTCAATGAATAAAGGCAAAAGAGAGACAGCTTCTGCCTACAGTCTTGCCGTTCATTTGCAACTGTGCTGTTAGGGACACAAAGGCTACTCAATAAATGGTCTTGGAAACCCTTTTGATGAGTAGGAAGTTGTAAGAGGTATTGTTTTAGGTGCATTTCCACAAGAAGCTGGTAGTGGTATGATGATAAGTAGTATTACCCTGACAACTAGAGAAGAAATGAAGGAGAGAGGTAGCAGGTATACCTGGGTGCTCTCTGGTCAGGTCAGGATGTCTTGAGCACTGGGGCCACAGAGGTCCAGCAGGCTGGCAGAATATGCAGGGGTGATAGTCACATTTTTTTTCCAGCCCTCATACCCTCCTCTGCTCTCCCATGTGCTACCCAGTCATCTAAGGAAAGGTGACATCTTTATTCTGGTAGAATTAACTAATCAAAATACACTATGGTGTTTCAATTATTAATGTTTCCTCCCATTCTTAAAATGTTTCCACTTGTTTTCTTGGCAGGACCTTGAGGATCTCTCCTGAGAGTTCCTTTTACATAGATATGCACAAAATGAATAGTTTATCTCCACCTCCTGCTGACTTTATAAATAATTTGATGTAAAAGGCTAAATTGGACTTCTGCTGTGTCAGATAACTAGGGAGTACCAGCTTCTAATATTCCAGCCACAGACCGGGACAGACTTTCTAGTTTTAGAGGCCAAAGTGGCCTCTCTGGCTTCCACTCACCTGCAGCCTTTCTTGGAAATTTCTGATACCTTTCCCTCCTGCCTTCTGTTGTGGTTTAAGGCCTGCCACACAACCCACTCACTGCCCCCCCGCCTTCTCCCTCGGCTCCCAGAGGGATGGGGA
>WYDI02031439.1:12242-77811 GCA_009867235.2 Psittacus erithacus
GTCTCTGCTTCCTCCCAGCTTCCCCTCCTCCCTGGCAGAGCATGAGACTCAGAAAGTCCTTGGTCAGAGTAAACACTGCTGAGCAGCAGCTAAAACCATCAGTGTTATCAGTGCTGTACCCAGGCCGAAAGTCAGAAACACAGCACTGCATCAGCTACTAAGAAGGAGAAAAATGACTGCTACTGCTGAATCCAGAACAGACTTATGCAACAAGCACGTTCATAGGGCTGAGTCTTTCATATTCAGACTTTACCAACCTCTACACTAAAAAAGTAGCTTCTCCCTTTGCAAATATTTAATAAACACTATGCTGCAGCCAAATTGTATTTTGTGAAGAATTCATTTGGTACAGAAAATATTTTAGAGGACATTTATGGAAAGAGTATTAAGGAACTAGCCATGAAATGAATTTATGTTTATGTATTGTGGTTGTTTTTTTATTTCTTCTCTAAACTTTAATGAAATGGTTTAGCAAATATTTATGTGAATTTTGAAGTATGATACAATATTTTGCATTTGTTCCAGTACACTGAGCAACAGCATTTCAGTAATGGCAGTATTCCTTCTTCAAATCAAACCAAACAACCCTCATTTTCATTTTCATCTAGAAGAAAATGCCATAAAAATCACACAAATGAATATGCAGATTTGGATTTCAAAATTACTTGGTAGGGTTTAGACCTCCAGTCTCTACTGACTTCAGAAAAATCCATCAAGAAGCTATTGCTTTGCAAAATCAGTGGCAACATTTCAGCCCCTTAGAATCTGCTCAAAGCCATGGGAAACACAACATTACCACCCGAATCTTCTGATTAGCTGGATCAGGATTCTTTCCCTCTCCCTTTTGTTGCACTCTTCAAGTTCCAGCTGTCTTTACTTTTCTTCCTTTTCTCCTACTCCCAAAGGAGAGGCGATAAGCAGATATCTGCTTATTCCTTTTTAAATGTGAGGACCCTCATTCTGCTCCATCACATCGCAGCAGCTTTTCTGTCTTCTTTCTGCTCCCAGTCTGAAAACAAAACAAAAGCACTGGTCTAACTCTTCTAGTGCTGCTTTCAATACTGAAAGAGCTGTACATAATGCTTTTTTGCCTCTTAGCCCAAGATTTCCCCCTGGTTTTTATCCCCTGATTGATCCTTCATATCTGTATTTGTGGTTCTTGTTCTTAGTCCCCTTTAAATAAATACAAATGGCTGGTTATAGCTGCCTACGCTTCAAAAGCAGAATAGCAGCATGTAAGCAGTAGGTTTGGCTGTTTACATCATTATTGACACAGTCCTATTGGTCATGCTTAAGCTGGTCCATAGAGAAGTGGCATCTTAATGTATTCTATGACTTTCTGCTCTTCAAGTAGCTATTCAGGTTTCCTCCATAAAGTTATTTCGTTTAGGGAGCTGTCAGGCTCTTTTACATGTGTTGGGGTTAGCTATGCCTCTGCCGATATCCCAACTTGACAGGCGCTCTTCTACAGTTCCCTAACAGCAGGGGAGAAGCATCTATCAGAGGTCATATGTGCTGGACTTCCTCCTTGGCAAGGGAGCAGAGAGGAATGACCCCTGTGGAGCCTTCCAGACTGTAAAAACAAAGAAATGAGTTACTGTAGCACTTGGTCTTCTGATGTTAAAGCAATCGCTCCCTGCCAGGACTTCAGTGCCTCATTCCTATTCCTGGGCCAACCTCCTCTGTAGTACTCACATCAGACGCTGATGCCCTAGGCTCTGCTTGATCCCTCTCACTGCTCCTTTGGCATTTGCCAGATCACCCGCACTGTTCATACTGGAAGTCTTACCCAGCCACTCTGAAGCCCTTAGGCGCAGTTTGCTCTCCCCAGATGCGCTGTGGTGACCCTCTTTTCTGCATCAGCGTAGCTGTTCTGTCTCCCCAGACAGATGAGGGAGAAAAGGGAAAGCCTTTGTCTCAAAGAACCCCAAAGGTAGTCTTCAGGCAGTAACTCAAGTTAGAATAGGTGGCCAGTGCTCTGAGTCTAAACTGTCTGTATCACATTTTTAAACAGAACAGCACATAAAACTAACAAACATTAAGAGGTTTCCTTCAGAAGGAAGGCATCTGCAACTTAGTGAGGCTGTCTGCCAACCTTAACGTGCAAACCTAGTTGTAAATAGAAAGGACCAAGGGTTGCTACTTTAATACCTAGAGGATGCTATACTTGTTCAAAACAAGTCCTAAGAGCTGATTTTAACACTTATTTTTTTACAGGAGTCTCTCCTCTGGATAATTTCAAATGCTCTGGAAAGCTCTTTCTCTGCTCTTAAGGCCTTTGTGTGTGAACTCAATGAAGCTTGTGTGTCTTCATTCCTCTATATCACACCAGGACCTTTGAGGCTCTGTTGTTCTTCTCTTACATTCAGGGTTATGCCTGAATTCTTCCCAACTTCAGCTAGATAATTCATAAGGCTTTTAGGATTTTTCTTGCCTCTTTGGGATCATCTGCCTCTGATGAATCTTAGCTAAGTAATAAGGTTGGGCTAGGCCAAACTCAAGGGAGACCATGATGGCTTCTCCTGAAAACTATGGTGCTTCTTAAAAACTGCATTTAGCTCTAGCAGCCCTTCATCAGCACCAAGACAACTCCAAGAAAGGCAAGATTGGAATTCAGAAGTGTTCCTCTTGATGAGACTGATCTGATGACTTTTTTTGAGTGAATATATGCTGTGAGATGAGTGTGGAAGGGAAGGATATAACAATAAGAGGAGAAGCAGTGGATGTAATAACGGCTCTTGGTCAGAGGAACATCTACTCTCCTAAGTCTTTTACAACAGCAAGCTGTGAATGGGATAGAGGCATCAGTCAGGTGGAGATTTCCTTGTAGATAGTGTTTTTCTTGACCCAAACATACACTGAAGGCCTGCAATCTGGTACTGTGTATGTGTGTGTATATCTGTTGCCATGCTTACCACTCCCAAGTGTGGGCACAACAAAATCATTTTTCCTGTTTTCTTCTTCAGCCTAGTATAACTGACAGAAGTGATGACAAACTTCACTTGTTGGACCAGAGGGGAAGGAAAGGTATAGCAGCTTTCTCCTGTGCCTAGTGTGGGCCATGGGTCTTCATGTTTAGGACTGGTTTGACTACCTGAGGAAGTTGTTTTGGGATCAAGAAGAAGAAGGAGGATGAGGAGCAAAAACAGTGTCTGACTAGTCTGATTCCTTCATTTAGCTCATATCAACTGCTGTTAGCAGTCTTTGGCTCCACAGATGTCATTGATTGTGAGAACTGGGTCAGACCATGGCTTTAAGGCTCTGCAAAGCAGTGCTTAGCTCTTGTGGTTTTAAACCTAGAAATAAATCAAAACTATTTAATTAATCTTACTATATATTTCATAAGTACTCCAGGTTTGAAGTGTCATGGACCTCAGTTATTAACCCTATACCTTAATCATAATCTGTATCTTTTTGAGGACTGCCCTAAAATTCCTGTTTCAAATCTCCATTTCACATGCATATTTTAGAATGGGAGGATAGGAATAATTTTAAATTTGTTTGAATAAATCTAATTGTGTATAACTATATTTTAAAATTACTGTATAGGTTACTTTGACTTCCATTTTGCCACCCTTTTTAAATATTTGTGTTGAAAGAACATTTTAGCCTTTTCTTTAGCTTTTTTTTTTCTGACTCATGTGCTGGTGATTGACAGATACAGCCTTAGTTTTTTGGACCAGGATCCCTGTCAGTGTATACTACTATACTGAGCTTTTCACCTCAGCTAGAACATGAATAACTTGTGCTTTCAGGAATTAAACATCATATTCACAGTTTCTTTGATTCTTTTCTTACTGGTTGTCTTTGAACAAAAGGAACTTCTTGTAGTGACCCCAGCTCAGATACAGACCAGAGAACATATTTTTTTCCCCCTTTGGATTAATTTTTGACAGTCTTTGTTTTTGTCAGATTGTTCAATATATCATTTTCCTCACATGGGAGAAAGCAGTTATTATGTTTTACTTGCCAATGGTGCAGAAAATGACACAAATGTTTTGCTTACTGAGCATCTTAAAGTTCTTTCTGAGCATTAGGCATCTGTAAAAATTGGGTATTACTTTTGATTATGACCAAGATTATTTTCTTTTTCCTTTAAGATGCACCTATTTTGTGTGCAAGTAATTTAGAACAGTGACATTAGTAAAATATGTGAGAGATACTATTGATCAGACACATGTATTAAATATTCGGGTGTCACTATGAACATAAGCTTGTTACAGAGACCTCTTGTTGGCAAGCTCATTTTAAAAAAGTCATTATTATAAATTGCTTCAACTAGTCAGATCATATAAAATCTACTTGTACTGTAATATTCCAGATGCTTGATTACTGTTCTTCAGAGTAGTGAGTTGCCAGTTTCTCCCTCCTGAGAATGTGTGACAGATTGTAATACAATCTGTTGTTGTTCTTGATTGTAACTGAAGTATATCATTGTCACCCATGCTAAAAAGCTGGAACATATAGTGTAAATATGTAATTTTGTGAAATGTATGCTCATGTTTTGTATTCCAGCAATTTCAAATGGTGCATGACAATATACTTTATCTGATGAAGAGGAGAATCAGAGCCAGAAGAAAACAGCAGATAATTAAAGCAGTAAAATATAGTGGATACACTAATTCTCTGAACAATATGGGTTAAATTGTCTTTGGTGTGTGTGCAGGCATTTGGAGAAAGAGAGAGTCGAAAAACAGAGGAAATTATATTTGTGTTGGTCCCACCCTGCATTTTCTTCTATAAAAGGTCCAGGCGCAGCAGCCATACCAATACAACGTTGCAGATGGCTTGAAAGTGAAGGGCAGAAAAGAAGGAAGTTCACATGCTTCTGCCACAGCACCTCACTGAGCTGTCACACAGAGGCAAAGGCATGGCATGGTGTGTGCTCTGGTCCACGAAGGGAGGAAGAGGCTTTTGCGAGGTGATGAGATTCTTGTGCTGTGGGGTCAAAAAAAGAATTAATGGTGGATTAAAAAAGTGATAAATACCACAGCCAAATCAATGACTGACAATTACTTAGGAAATGTGAATTGTTTATTCCCTCCCTTCCCCTGTGGAGGAAGATCAGGGATAGAAAGGCTTTATTTGTTCCCTCACCATCATAATTTCTTTCTATATATTTCCCTCTCAACTTCCTTTCCTATCGTAGTGTTTCTTCATTCAAGTTCTTTAAGGTTGGAGCTCAGGGAAGCATTAAGCACATTCCCACTTAGCAAATGACTTAGCTACCTAAAATGTAGCTGACTTGGTCTAGTCATCTCAGTCTCTCACAGCTACACATGTAGTTTCTTCTCTGATCACCTTGATCATGAGACTGGAGACCTAGACCTGCCACCAGCTTTGAGTACTGCTACTGTGTCATACTGTCATAGCTCTTATAACCCACAGTGAGGTTCACGTGTAGCTTCACCTTACAGTGACTGCCTATGAAAGCAGTGGTCCTGCTCCCCCATCTATGTTTAGCTTCTCCCACTTGATTGGAAGTTGCAGTTGTGCAGCAGAACACCGCCCTGCAGAATCACAGCTTATTTTTGTTGGTCCATCACTTGTGGCTGTGCAGGCCTGTGGTCAGACTCAGACAGCTTTAGAAACCTCCCCCTGCAGGTGGGGCAGGTGTTTTGGGAGTGGGGCTGCCCACTCCAGGAGTGCCAGTTCAGAGGGGCTCTATAGAGCTGTAACACAACATTGTGCCATCAGATTTCCCAGTGGAGATAGTGATCCTTCCTTCCTTCCCATAGTGCTTCTGTGTTCATGGAAGCAGTGTGCCCCCACAGTCATGAGATACTAACATTTGGATATACTGTGTTACAACAGCAAAGAAAAAGAACTTGTGTTTTCCACATTTCAAATACTTAAATAGGGCTGTATGACAGGATCTCTCCCATAGTCTGTCTAGGCAACACATAATCCTGAGGATGAGTCTTGAACTAAGAAATAAAGGAATAAAATAAGACATGGTGATTTTAAGCTGTTTTCCTTTTAAACCTGATTTCCCCTCCTCTGCTTCAACTGACTGTTTTCCAAGGCTTTAGGGTTTTTTATTTTTTATCCCTTCCCCTGTTAATTTTGTAATACATGAATTAGCAGACAAAGAGAAAAACTGAGGTGGTAGCTTTACTGCTAGTCTTCTACTAAATGTCTTGGAAAGATACCATAATTATAGAATCATAGAATAGTTAGGGTTGGAAAGGACCTTGAGACCAATAACAGAAACTGTCTCTTGGAATTTAGATATAAGATCAGGCTCTGTCATAGTGAAGGGCACAAGACACAGCTGCTCTACTAAAATCGTAAGTAGTGCATGCACATTTGTAAACACACTTCATGGAATACACTGGAAACAGCATGTAGTTATCTCAGGCTATAATTTGGTCTGAGATGGAAAATAATGATGTTAATTCACAGCTCTATTAATTACACTGAAAGTGTTATTTTTTAAACATGTCACTTTGAAAACAGCCTTTGTTCTTAATTGTATTTCATTTCAGTATAGTAGCTCTGTAATTTCCATGGTGTATGAGGTAGCTGTGGGTACACACTGGAACAAAAAGCTGATTTACAAAAGGTGGGTATATCTGAAAGGAATTACTAGGTTCTGCCTACATCTTTGAAAGGAGTTCATAAAGTCAAGTAGGAGGTCCTGCTTTCCTGGAAGCTTGTGAAGCCATTCAGTGGGAACCAGATCAACTTTCAGTTAAGTATGTTGGTCAGGTCCTGTTCTGCCTTTCCTTGTGCTGAATAACACCTCCCACTGGGAAGTCAATTATTTCCATGCTGTCAAACCAGTAATCGCAAAGGTGGCAAAATTGGTAGGTTACTGTACAGGCAAATGTTATTTACATGATATTTTGAGTTTTAGGAGAACTAAGAGTGTATTTATTCTTAGAAGGTTGAATATAGTTTCCTGAATATTCTAGAAAAGTATATAGTTCCATTAGTTAATTTAAATGCTGCATAAAACTCAGTAAGTGGCTGTTTATTTACTACAAGCCAATTCAAATGTGTAATATTTGGGTTTTCTTCTTTCTGAACATGACCAGTCCTATCTGTGGACTATGTTACTGTACAAAGGGAAAGTAGTAACTGCATATGAAGATTTGAAAAATACGTGTATTTACTTGCTTTTTCTGGTAGCAGGTGGTGCTGAAAGGAGATCATCTCAAAGGGGTCATTACAAGATAATACGGAGATCAAACAAACAAATTTATGTCTTAAGTTACATTCAATAACATAGACTTTTGTTTTAAGGTGATGCATTGCCGGTAGTTTAAATATTAACTAAAAATTTTCTGTGGTGCCCAATACTTAACGCATGCAAGTAGGCCTGTTGATGTCAAAAATTTCCAAACTAATGCCCTTTGTCTCTTTGTTACTTTTATAACAGCTATTTCCTTAAAATTCTTCACCAGGTTGGCCAGCGATAGTGTTATTAAACTGAACATGGTGAAAAGAGAGCACTGAGGCACAATGGCCCATTTTCTGCAGCGATATCTGTAAGACATTATCTCTAAAACCCCAATAAAATAGTGTCATAAATGTTGTCTTGGATTATTTTCAAAGCTTAGTCTGTTCTGACTCCAAGCTTCGCAGATCCATCTGGCTTCTAAGTATGCATTTCTGTTCAGACTTTGGTGAGTTTGGTGGCCCTGGTTACTTTTTCAGGGAGCAGCCCCTCCTTTGGCTATGTCTACTCATGGGGTTTTCATGTAAGAGAGCCCCCACAACTCATGAGCATATTTATATATAAATATAAGATAATCTCAGCATGAAAAATATTTAAAGTGATGGGGAAAACTTTCAGGAATTCACCTAGCTGAACAGTGCTGAGCCAGTCTGACCCATTTCCTGGTTTCTCTCCCTGCAGGTTGCTAGCTTGTAATGGAGGGATTTCTGTAACAGTGTGGGCTGGGTCATGGAGATAGCTGCTTAGAAGTGTCATGAACCCTAATTATTACAGTGAAAGGGAAAAATCCCACAATGATGATAAACTGTAATACTGAATAAAAGGAGTCAGCAGTCACCTTTTATGTGGTCATGGAATATGACTTAGAAATCGGAAAGATTGCTATTGCTGCTCTTGTGTGAAATATTAATTTAAAACCATTGCACAGAAACATTTGGGCTTTGTTTTTATTTTTTTATTATTTTCAGGAAAGAAACCAAAATTAGTAGTGATAGACTTTGTATATGTACTTACAAATTTTTGTGAAGAATGCTCTATAAACATAAGCCATATTTTCCTGTGCATTAGGATATGTCACATTCTGTTCTACACCAGGACCATTGTTTTGTCCTCCAACACATAGATGGTTCTCTTTAAAGGATAAGAAATGAGAAGCATGGCAGTAGGTCAGTAGGTAATATATATCTGCTTTCACTTGTTTAAATTATATTTCCTCTTTACACTCTGGCTCAGCAGTATCTGGAGACTGTTATTCCCTGGGCTAATGCAGTCTTTCCACATGAAAAGCTCTGTTCCTTATCTACACTCCAGTTGCTGGCACCAGTGTTTCATCTGCTTGGTGCGAAAATGCACAGAAAGCAAATACATATCACTCCAGTGTTGAGGCATTCCTTCTTCTAGAATCTTTAGCTCAGCTTATTTTCCTTAAACGAGGTTTTTCCTTTCAGCAATATACATGACCTCTTGTCCTTCACCCTAGAGAGAGAGTGAAAAATGAAGAAAGGAAAAGGGCCTATGAGGCTTCTAAAGCAAAAATGCTTGGAGCCATACTGCCTTTCAAACAGAGATAGTGAAACTTACCTTGTGTATCGAAACACATACAGAATTATTGCATCCTTATTATTTTGCATTGCTGCACAGATGCATGTGCGCACGTTCACTCGCTCCACTTGTGACATGGTAGCTATTAACAGTGGTGTTGTCAAAAATAAATAAAAAAAGACCTAGTGCTGTTTGTTGCTAAAACCTTTTTTCTGCTATTAGCATCAATACAAGTCCATGCTGCACATTAGCTAAACTAATTAGTTCAATTTATCCTGTCCTTTTTTATTCTAGAGCTTTTATGTGGTATTTATGGATGTTCATTTAAAAATGCACATGTGCGTAACATTGATTATTTTTTTAGAGAAGCAAAGGCTTGTTTGCTCTTATTAACTGGTATGATTTGGGACTCAACATTGCAAAAATCAGATTAACATCAATCTACTAAAATTCGTTACACTTTAACCTCTAGCATGACATTCTGAAATCTGGAATATCTCTTAGATTTCACTCAAGTAAACTCAAGAGATTATTTTATGAATATTAAAAGTAAAATTGTTTTCAATGGAGACTTCCTATTCAAAACCAGATTTGCAGTAATTTAAATTAACATTCCCTGCAACCCCCCACAAATCTCTGCATATCAGAGATGATTAAAAAGAAATTAAAAAAAATAAGAAGGTGATGAACTGCCACAACAGCTTAGCCATGCACACACTGTTTAATTACCAGATTACCAATAGAAGAGAGTACTGTAAATCATAATGGAGAAAAATTTCTGTGACACGCCACAAGCCATGTATTGTATCAGTCAGAACAAAAAGAATATAAGAAGGTACCAGAAGTAAAGCCCTTAATTCACTGATCATGTGTTAAAAAAATTATTTATTGTAATATTTAATTATAAGCTTTTATATGAATAGTTTAATAAGAGGAATCAGGAGCTTATAGGAAGACAATCTTAATACAGTAATAGGTCTGGGTTTTCATATGCCTCTTTTATTTCAGATTATTGTTAATTATAGCTATGAATACTTCTGAGTACCTTCACATGTAGTGTTTAATTATCAATATTTGTAATTTATCATATTTGCATAGTCGCTCTGCATTGGTATTATAATATCTTGTTTTTAATTAAAATTAATACAAAATTTGGCATATGTAAACCTCCTAGCACTATAGAGAGATAATTATTTATATAAAAAGTGAAGTCTTTTATTATCCTGGGAGATAAAAAGGCCTTTAACAGTAGGAATGTTATCAGCAGCTACTGACCAACCATCTTCTCCTCAATAATTAAAGAAGCAAGTAAATGTACTCAAATTTAGCTTCTTAACCTCTGCAGTTATGCAGACTCTGTGCTGACTGTAGACAGTAGTGGAAGATACTGGCATTATGCCAGGGACATTTCTCTCAGCCTTAAATAAATACCATAGAATTGTAATCAACATATTGTGTGCGGATCCTGCTGAGCTATATTTCTTTTCATAATGAGTGTTCTTAAGCATTTGAAATAGAAATCAAAATCATAATTTCTTTTTATACGGGATTAAAAAAACCATGAAGTACTCCAGTGTTTGATCTTGAAAGTTTGCTTTTGTAAACAACTGTGGTCAAACCCAAATTTTGATACAAAGTTACTAATTCTTTCATTCTGCTCAATCTTTAAGGGGTTTGAGTAACTAATGTGTCCAATTCCCTGAACTATTTCCCTGCCAGTCTGGTTTACCAGACTTTTCCTTATATTAGGAGACAATCATTTGCAGCATCAGCCCCTAGGGACTTACTCTAAAGGGGAATTAGTCTTCACTTATGCCTGGGTGGGGTTTGTATTTACAATTGCTCAGAAGTTGTGTGGTAAACTGCAGGAAGGTTTGCAGGATTAAGACGATTGTGGTGAGTATATGGTTTTATTTCTGAACAAATCCTGTTTGTATTATTTTTGAAAGATTACTGAATATATATAACAACTTCAAATGAGACTAAGTGACCATCTGGCTTAAAAGATTCATCGCCAGGAGATTCATAGCATCCCTATTTCAGTATTATGCCCAGTTCCCTAGTATTGTTGCAGCTACCAAAAATGCAGCCCATTTGAGGCTTAATTCCTCAAACACAGCTCACCATGACTGGTGTTAAATGAACTCAGCAAGCACGTACTTCAGATTTTTAAAGAAATGGGTAGGTCTCAAGATACTGAAAAGCTTCATACTTACTAGCAGAGATGGCAATTACATGTGTAAGTGCTTTGAAAAAGATCTTCAAAGCCAGTATCTGTGTTGCAAACCACCTAAATACATATCAAGTAAGTAAATAAGTTATCATACCCTTATGAGCTACTATAAACTCTTGAAAATCAAAGGCAAAAGAAGCATTGAGTTTAGTATTTGAACAGGCTGTGAATTAGGGCCGCCTGTGCAAATCCAAGGGGTATACAGCTGAGATACTCGGCAGGAAAGATTAGAACATGGCGGCTGTATTCATATCTGAGTACATCTCTGCCGCTTCAGCTCATGGCTCACTGTTCTCCCTGGGGCAGACAGCTTGTCACCTCAATTTAGGAGATAGCAAGGTGTCAGTAAGATTTGGCTCAGTGAGACTTGTCCTTGTCAATTCAGTTCTTGCTTTGGGAACTCTGTGTTTAAATGCTCATTAAGAAGATTTTACACATTACCTTTTTCTCCACTTCTGTTACAAAATTACAGTGATATTCATGATATAGTTTACTAAGTTAATTATCACTTGTGAAGCTCACTCTTCTCCTGCCCACCATTTCTTCTGCAGCTATTTAGACATGCCAGTTTTCTTCATTGGCAGAAGCCATTTTAAGGTCCTAATTTACTAACATTTAAAATGCTTTGTTATCTCAGGTGTCTCCCTGGGGTTCTCTTAGTCAGCTGGGTATTGCTAGAATTTTGTTAGAACTGGTCAAAAGCTTGCTTCGGGATGTCATGTTTACTAGGTGATAATAGTGGTGGTTGGTGGTTGAGAACAAAGGCTGCTGAAACTGGCAGAAAGAATCCAATCCCTCTCAGAAAATTAATAATCAGAAAATGGTCTTTGCTAATGGTCTTACCAAAGATGAATCATGAATTTGTTAGAAGTGGAGTCAACATGCATTATCTGCTGAATGCAGGCCAGGACTGCTGTTTGACATTTACCTGAGTAATAGAGAAATGGATCTAGCTAGGAAAGTAAATTATTGTGCTAAAAGCGGGAGGATTCCTACCCATCTAAGCCATCTAAAAGTTCTTCCCTAAACAAATACATTAGAAATTGGCAGAAAAAAACACTTAAGTAGGAATTTCAATTGCAACAAGCTATAAGAAGAAATGTAGCATTTATTCCACTTGCACCTGCGCTTTTTCTTCTCTTTGGGTGACGCTGTGCCATAGTTGTTATCTGTAACAACAAGGCACTGTAATAGGCACTATACAGTGGTGGTAAGGGAAGACTCCCTTCCCAGAAATGCTGTGGTGTAAATATGGCAGTCCAGGTGTGAGTCTGGGCCTTCTCTGCTGACTGACATGGTGGCAGCAGCACCAGCCACATGGCGCAGCTGGGGATGGCCCCATGAAGGAAGCACACCTTCCTCCTCCTTCTCCTGCTCTCACATGTTCACTGTCTCATCTGCACAAGGACCTGCACAAGAGCTATATTCCTGGGGGAAAAAGTCATTGTGGGTGCCATGGAAGAATTACTTGGAATGAATTTTGCTTGCAGGCTACCTGTTGGTTCAGTATGGGCTAAGCAAACAAAATAAAGCAGGGGAAAAGAAAGGCAAAAGCAATGGAATGACTTACTTCTAAGGCTGAAATTCTTTTCCTATTTAAATATAGATTTATTTTTATTAAGCTGAAGATAACTGACTTTTAGACCGCCTAATGAAGAAGTCATCTCTTTCCATTACCCAGAGTTTCAAAATCAGGATGTGAGGTCTTTCTAAAAGACATTCTAGCTGAACCATAAGTTATACAACATTGAATCTGTGATCAGATTCAGAAGATCATCACAAAAGCCCTGTGTGGGGCCCACAAAAACTACAGCTCTGTTATTTATGCAGTGTCACAGAGGAACAGTTGTGCGCTGTGAATACCAAGACTGGCTGATATCCTCAGTGCTAACTTACAGATCTTGATAGGATCGCTTATGTTTTATGTAAATACACCTTGAAATAAATGACTAAAACTACTCTCAGAGGGCAAGATCTATAAATTAAGCATAATCACATAGGCAGTATACACAAACACTTTTTTTGTGGTAATGCATCTTGCCTATCCTAAAAGTACCTGTTTATGACAATACACTCTGATTTAATTTACTAAAATAGGGCATTTATCAAAAAATGCAGAAACATGTTTGTCTTCCCTGGTGAAAGTAAGGTGTTAACAGCGTTTGAATGATCCACAGTATCACATTTTTTAGACCTCGGGGATATAAAGGAGCAGCAGCTTTGTTTATGGACGCAAAAGCTGATGTTCCTCTAGCAGCTTTGCTCAGTTTTGCGAATTTCTTCTAAACCATGTTTCAGCAATCTGAATATTATTTTGTTTTGCAAGTAATTTGTTGGAATTATGAGGACTGTCTGAAGACCAAAACACTATTCAGTGTGAAAAGAAGGGTACAAAGTGTACCTTACTTTCTTCCAAAAAAACCATCCTGAATTTTGGATCCCTTGACATGATCTACCCCTGACTTTGCTAGAGCTGTCAAATTTACACCAGGTAAAGATTTGGAATAAAGTCTCTTTGTCTTTTAACATCCAAGTTATTTCCCTTCGGGTATAATCAAATACCTAAATTCTCTTGATTTACTTTGTCTTTCTGTATAATTGAGCTATGTTTTTTCCCCCAGAGTTGTCATTACTTCATTTTTCCAAGAAGCTCTTGGGGGCTGCTTTCTCTTTGCAGTTGATGTTTATACTCTTTGTGCTGATTTTACTGTCATTTTAATTGCTGTTGAAAACAAATTGTAGGCTATATGCAGGTTGGACAAGTCTCATCTCTTATTTTAAAGGCTCATATTTACCGCAGCATTTACAAATCCAGGTTACCTATCACAGAGATGGTTTACAGTGATTACATGTTTACTAGTTATAACATCATTTCATATACTAACATTTATTTCATCAATTCATGTGATGCAGTCCCACATGAATTAGTTTAACTGAGCTAATATGTAATTAGTGTTCTTTTCCACCCCCATGTTTGCTACCTTAACCAGCTGGGAATTCTGCTTGTACTTTATGTTCCAGAAAAATCAGAGATTGTCAGTGTTTGAACTATTTTTTTCATAGAGTCCCTTTTGGTTTTTTTAAATACTTTAAGAGATATAAACAAAGGTATTTTTTAGTGTCTTTAAAACTCAGTTATTTAGTCTTATATATTCCTGCAGTGGTGGCCTCCTCTAAAATTGCTGCTTTTGTACAAATATCTCTGTACCTCTCTAGGTTGCATAGTTATCATGGCATTGCAGAATATGATGTCTGAGGTCATCTGGTCCAAATCCATTCTTAAAGAGATTCTTTTCAGTGACATCTGTTTGCCTGGAGCCATATCCAGAGGATTTTTAGATGTCACCAAGGACAGAGTGCACCTCTCTGGACAACCTACTCTGGGTACAACTTTGCTCATTGGGAGGGTTTTTTTCCCCTCATACAGTTGTTCTTCTGTGATTTGTGTCCATTGCTTTGCATATTTCCACTGTGCCTCTCCATGGAGAGTTTGGCTCTGTCTTCCCTAAGATCACCCATGAGGCAGAAAGCAGTAAGGTTCTCTCTCAGTTCGCTCTTCTTCAGGCTGAACAAACTCACCTTCAGCTTATCCATGTATGCCATGTGTCCCAGCCCCTGCCCATCTTGGCAGTGCTCCACATGGGCTGTTCATGTGTTACGATACTGCACAGCACATACTTAATGAATCCTCTCAGTACAATGAATTCTGGCAGCCTGGTGGAGAGAACACAGGAAAATGGCATGGAAGATCAAATTCTTTTCACTCATCCCATTTCAAGTGCAGATGACAGACAGTATAGGTACTAGGCAGTATATGATCCAGGGAGGATTTCCCTGGCTACACCTAATGGATGCTGTCTTTTGGAGGATTCATATTTTGTGTGCTGACCAAGGATTTTGGCAAATATAAAATGTGCAAGTTTGGCATAATTTTTTTAGGAACTCTCTTACAATTCTGTTTGATGAATTATTTATGTATTATATTTGTTTTCTAGTCTAGTAACTGTAGCACCTGTGAAAGTAATGAAACCAAAGTATATAAAAAGCCAGCATATCAGTATTACTGTTTCCTTCTGCATGCATATATTCTATATATTTCATGAAAGGTTCTTTAGTTTTCATATATTTTTAAATCTTATACCTTCATATGATTGTGAACATTATTAATTGCTTAGAAGTTAAGATGACATTTTCTCTTCTCACATTCAGTTTGGGCGCTTGTAGGTGCTATTTATAGGAGCAGTGCTACTTTTTAGGGCTCTATCACATGTACTTTTGGGGAGAAAACCTCACAAGATGTAATAATTCCCATTTTGTCAACTTCTTCTTTAGAACTGTGCTTCAAGAATACTATGTCAGTATCTCTATAACCCCGTGAATTTTGCTTTAGTCAAATTTGTGTTCAGAGGAGGACTGTGGAGGGTGTCCTGCTTACCTGGTCATTTTGTGGCACTGGAAAATTAAAAGGACATTCTGTCAATTCATATGACTCTAGAAGCATCCTCCTCTTACTTAACTTATGCTGCAAACTGCCCGCCGTACCCCATACCAGTAGTTGCCATCAGCGAAAAAATATGATTGGTACATGATTTTTAAATGAAAAAAATGCATATGTATCCTAGATGTGTTTTCCTGTTTCACTAGACCAAAAGGCCTGTCTGGCCTCTGGCTTTTGCTATATTCCTGCTGTATATTCATTTATTCCTGCTTCCTTAAAAATCTTTGTCACGCATTTTTTTTGCTACTATCTGGAATTTTCTCACCATTCCTTTCTTTGTGTGTATAAATACATATATGTGTATACGTGTACACACACACACACACATATATAGAGGGGTGTGTGAAAGAGCCCTACAGGAATAAAGGAAAAACTTGCCCTGATGACCTCAGCAATGACTGGAAGGCCAGGAGAAAGCAAAGCCATTTCAGAAGCAAAACAAAGGTGTAAGGTCAAATGCTTTACTACCTGGCCCAACCACTCTCCAAATGCGCTTTGCTTTTGTTTACCTTGACAAAGGCTGTACTGGCCATTTTTGATGGTACATGGAACTGGCAGCCTGAAACACTAATGACTATTTAATGGACATCTGTGAATCGTCAGACCAGTCTCTTAGACCTAGGCAGCTGGGATTTGCTCACATTAATCCCCCCAGGATTTCAGGTTTTAATTCTCCTCAGGAAATCTTTTCCAAGGTGCCATGAATTAAATACATATAAATTCCCTGATAAACACAATGGTTAATGAATATTCTAATAAAATTTCCAGTACTAGTAACAAGCATAACTACCCTTATAGCCTGCTTTTGGTGGCTGATGTTAACTCCTAGCTTTCCCCCAAGACTCAACTCAGACATGCTGCAGTTTGTTGTTTTGTCATGTGTAAAATATGATACACTTTTGTAGGTGCAGAACACCTTCCTGAAGCAGAACATTTCAGTGGTAACATGGCTTTTTGGTTTGCCAAGGTGTTCAAGATATGTTAGTTCATTTTGTCTGTCAAGAAGGTTGCAAGGGGAAGAAAGCAAATGGCAGCAGTATGACCTAATTGTGTGTGCAAAGGAGATTTTTAAGGAAGGTGAATTTCACTGCAAACCTTAAATTTTGCCTGGTAAGCCTGTATACTTATTCTGTGGACCATAACACTTGATTATTCGTAGGTGAATTATAAACTGTTCCTTGGAAACCTGTGGTGCTATTTCATACATTTTCAAATGAGCTTGGTACCACAACATGCTGGCTTATTTTCAGCTTTGTGAAAGTTTTTAGCTTTTAGCTTATACCACCTCTGTGTTCACATGCAAGGCAGCTTGTTTCCCCTTAGGGTGAGAGAGTGAGAACTGGCTGTAAGGACTGATCTTATTCCCTTCTGTTTTCCTTCCTCTACCTCAAGTATCTGAACTGCTATCAACAATTAAAGGGAATTTGTAATTCCCTGGATAACGTAAACATTTGTAGTTGGTAATTACAGAGGCTTTTCACTCTCCTGGCCCTGAAGAAAATGAGCTGCTGGAAACTAATAAATACTCCTTCTGATGCTTTGTGGTATCCTTCCAATTGCCAGTTCCCTCTTTAACCTTTTTCTGATGCTTCCGCCAATAATGAACTACAAAATCTCAATAGCGTTAGGCATCTATGAAGTAGATAAGCTCTCTCTGGATAAAAAAGCCCCACGCTTTTTCCCTTAATAAACAAAAGGGGCATAATTCTCAGACCTGGGGGACTGTGAGTTCTGGGAGAGGGAGAATGATTCACTATTCCTGCCTTGGAGTCCTCCAAGGGTCAACTGAGTATCATTTTAAGCCATTGTACATCTTAGACAAATCACCAGGCAGTGAAAGCAGCTTCACTGCCTAAAGTAGCAGCCCAGCAGGACAAAGGCACTGTACTGAAGCCAGAGATAGGACCCATCATTCTAGGCACTGTGTCAAAACACTGAGTCCTAATTTATTCAGCAATTAATCCCTACCTTCTAGCAGAAACCAAACTGCTGCAGCTGAGCATGACCACTAGTTATTAGGGGTCATGGTCTAGGTCTGAGATGATGGTCTAATGTACCGCCTCAGACTTTAGCAAGTGCCTCATCTGTTTCCCCACCAGACTTATGCTGCAGAGTGGACAAGCTGTGGGGTGCTCAGGGCAGGCCAGCTTATCCCCAGCATTCATCTGACATATGAATACTCATATCCACGCTGGCAGAACTAACAAATTTGTCTGAAGTCCCACTTCTAGGGCTACCGCTAGTTAGTCAGCAGGCTTAGGAAAGGGAATTCCCAAAGGTCTGCACGGTCCCATGTGCCACTTCTCTCAATTTGGGAGTCTAGAGACAAATCTGCGCTTAACACTTAACTCTTGTGGGCCCTTTCTGTAGAGGTAAATATGCTGCAGAGGGCAGAGTGGAAACCTTTTAGCAGCGGATGAAAGATAGAGCTTATTACAGCAATTGCCTTAAAATATTCCCTGAGGGGAACATTTTCAGAGCTGCAATACATACCTGGTAGGACTTTAAGGTAAAAGTGGGAAAACCTCTCTTGCATTAGTAGGCAGAGCCTGTGTGACTGCATGATTTCCCAGTGTGCATCAGTGAAAGACAAGAGTGGTCAAAACCAAACGGCCTGTGAAGAATCACTAAACTCTCAACAAAGGTACAACCGCTGTTACTTTTCAGTGTATGCAACATGTTGCATTCTTGGGAGTTTGCAGAGAGCTTAAAACAGTTGTTCTTTGACACAGACTGTTCTGAACACCTCAAAATGGGATATCTGAAAAGTCAATCAATGCTTTAGTTACAATTTAGATTTATTAAGTGGTTTATTGCATTTGAATAATTGTGTAGTTTAGCTTTCAGACTGATTGCTGTGGTTGAGGTTTTGAGATGGGGAATTCTGACCTGTACCAGAGAAATAACCCTCTTGCAATATATTTTCATTATATAATTTTTGCTACAAAATTTAGCCAAATAAGCAGATATTTATTTCAGCAAAAAGGGAGGAAATAGCAAATTATGAACTGCTGCATGTTATTTAAAGACTTCGATGTGGAAAGAATTAATCAGTCTTGGTAAATTGCAGCCACTTTTGGGGAGTTTCAATCTTCAGTGCCACAAATGTAGTTTTTTGTTCAGTTATGACCATACTTTTGCTAAAGAGACATTCATATTGGGCACATTTCTAATTCCTTGTTTTGATTACTACTCCACTTAATTTTGGCACATTAACTTCTAATGGGGTTGTTTCAAGTTTTCTAGCCTCATTAGTACGAAAAGAAGTTACCAGGGTATTACCCATCATCTGTGAGTACATCCATCCACAGGTTCCCTTACACAGAACTTGATATAAGTTTTGGTACTTAATCCTAATAAACAGGTTTTGCTACTCTTCTGGCTTAATACAATTCTTGTTGTTATCCCATAGTTGCCTTTATATTTTTCAGATGGGTCAAGCTTCTCTAGGCCTATTATGCACATTTATGTTTTAACACTTAGTCCCATTAGTTCACAGCTTGCACCGTAGCACATGCCCTATCAATGATGTGTTTTCAGATGTTACCCAGATATCACACTGCAATATTGGCAGCTATTTAGTCATTAAATCCATAGAAGAGAGAGAATCTTGTGATGAAGATACAAAATCTTCTGAGAGGCTGCTCATATTAACTAACTCTAAAATCTTAGTAAAGATTTAAGACGGGAGAAAAATACAACAGCCTTGTGGGACAGGGTAGAGCCAGGGAGAGATCAGTCACCAACTATGGGTAGAACAGACTTAACTTGGGGAAATTAATTTAATTATCACCAATCAAATCAGAGGAGGATGAGAAATAAACCCAAGTCTTAAAACACATCCTCCCCCTCTTCCTTCTTCCCAGGCTCAACTTCATTCCTGATTTCTCTGCCTCCTTCCTATAAGTGGCACAGGGGGATAGGAAATGGGGATTGTTGTCAGTTCATCACACATTTTCTCTGGTGCTCCTTCCTCCTCACTCTTCTCCCCTGCTCCCATGTGAGTCCTTCCAGTGGGCTGCAGTTCATGAACTGCTCCAGCATAGTCCCTTGCATGGGGTGAAGTACTTCAGGAACCAACTGCTCCAGCATGGGTCCCCCATGAGGTCTCAAGTCCTGCCAGCAAACCTACTCCAGCATGGGCTTCTTTCTCCATTAGTGCACAGCTCCTGCCAGAAGCCTGCTGTAATGCAGGATCTCACAATCTCCTTCAGGTGCATCCACCTGATCCAGTGTGAGGTCCCTCATGGGCTGCAGGTGGATCTCTGCTCCACCATGGATCTCTATGGGCTGCAGTGCAATCTCTGCTCCACTGTGGATCTCTATGGGCTGCAGGGGTATCTCTGCTCCAGCACTGAAGCACCTCCTCCTCCTTCACTGATTTTGCTGTCTGCAGAGTTGTTTCATATATTCTCACTCCTTTTTTCTAGCTGCTGTTGTGCAGCAGTTTTTTCCTCTTCTTAAATATATCCCTGATTGGGGTGTTAGAAAGAATGTGCCAGAGCTCTTGAAGTACTAGAATGAATTGTCTGTGGGGGGTGTATGAATCTTCATCACTAGAAGACTTTAGGGCAGGCAGGACAAACTGGTCAGGTATGATATTTTACTGATTTTGGCTGGGTTCATGGGCACTTTCTAAATGTCTGAGATTTCTTTCATCCATATTATTAGATGTTCCTATCACAAGTGATGTTATAGCATTCCTTTCTTTGGCACTTCATACATGCAAGCAAAATCTATTGTAAGATCTGAAAGAACAAAGACAACAAAGGAATATTTGTGGCTTCAGTGTCTTCCCTTGTTTATGTATTTTTTTCAGGGCACAGCATGTTCTGACAGTATCATTTTATTCCAGTTAACACTTAAAACTAGAACTTACTTTATAGATGTTAAATGCCTCACAATTAACCTTACTGGTTTTGGTGAAAATAAACCAGGAACATTTCTAAAAGAGAAATTAATATTAATAGAATATTAGCTACAGAATCTAAGTTGGATCACAAGCGCTGCTTGGCCTGCTAATGAATTTGACTGCCTTACAGTAGGTTCATCTTTCTTCAAAGCTCTTCCATCTATGTTGATTCTTATGCTAAATCCTCACAATCGTAATTATTGAATAACTTACATTTTACATAAGAAAATCATTGAAGTGGGATCAATATAACTATGAGCAATTCAGAAATTCAAGTAATTACTTAAGATGCCAGTATGTTAAATAAGCACCTGTCTTGATTTGGACAATATGTCAATTAAATGTTAGCCCAAGTGCTACTTAGTAAAACTTACAGCACTGGTTTTAATGCTGCTATCAGATGTGCAAAGTAAAGGGACTAAGCTCACCTCTGCTTTAAGCTTCCATAAACCTGAATGACTCAGGAGTGGGGAGACAAAGAATGTATGACCGTGCACTTCTTGGACTGAATATAAAGGTACCATCCTCTGCCATGACTGAGGGAAGGGGTGGCGGTGGAAATGCAATCTGTCATCACAAGGTGATTTATTATTCAGTGGAGCATGAGACCTTCCTGGCCCTCAGAACTACCGTTTAATTTGCACCTCATTGAGCCAGCAAGGATGAAACCTGCCAAAAATCACTAAAGCATGTTTGCATAAGAGGAAAGAACTAAAAAGTGCTTCCAATGCTTGAGTGACTGCCTAGAACTGCCAGTAATAAGCACTGTTTGTCTATTGCCATGGCAATACAATGACGTGCCTGCCTCTGTGCTGTCATATTCCATGATGGTAGCTATAATGTCACAAACATACTTGCACTTTGTAGGCAAAACAGAAAGAGGAAATGGAGTGAAACAAAAAGCTCTACTTTTTGTACTTCACATGCTTCACTGCTAAAGGGATGCGCAGAAAATATGCTTGGCATCTTAAATTTGGCTTAACTTTTTCAGTGGACTCTAAAATCATTCTTTATGCAGAAAAAATTTCAATTGATGGAAAAATGGAAGTGTTAGTGAGGAATGAGACATCTTGCTCATTCTGCCTCAGAAAAGAAACTAAGAAAATACTCAGCTTCCACTTGGCTCCTCTGGCCTATTTGAAGTGCTGATTACATTGAAAATTCTCAAATGCACAGATGGTAGAGATGGAAAAGACTTATGAGGTCGCCTAAAGCATTACCTCGCCAGCACAAAAAAGTTTTGTGTTGTCCAGAAATTCTTCAAGAGAAAGTCATGTTTACTGTTAGCTTTCCTCCTCAGCTTAGACCTATAGTTAATCTCTGAAAAGCTGTTTATTTCCTTGAAGTTGCTACAGGGGACGCCATCTCTACAAAGCTAAAGTTTACTCTAGATACTTTATAGAGACAATTTTCTACTTTCAGTAGCTCTACTTGAATAAAACTTCCTTATAACAGGTGGATTTTTGAGGAGAAATTTTGTCTTTTCTGGAGAAACTATACATAAGGAAACTTTTATAACTCATCATCACTTTAGCTTTTGTAGATATGACTTGAATTCACTGGTGTAAATTAGTGTAAATTCACTCAACCCACTGGATCTATGAACACACACTAGAGATCTGGTCCTAGGTCTTTGTCCTGAATACAGGAAGGCGTATACTCTTCTGTCCATCTGCACTGAAATATGCTGGAAAGTGCCTGTTTGCTAAAAACATTCAGTCACTGAGTGTTTTTTTGTTGTTTGTGTGTTTGTTATTTTTTTAGGGGGAGGAGGAAAAGAGGGAGGCTTCCAGAGACTTTCAAGTTGCTAGCCTAGCAGAAAATGCAATAGAAACATCACCTAAGGAAGTAATGTTTCTTCTGTTCTCATCCTTTGAGAATATCTCACTCCCAAATGTTTTTGTTTCCTGTGTGTAAAATGCAGATAATGGTAATCCTTTGTAAAGAGCTTTGAAATCTTTATTTGAAACATGCTGTTCATAGCAGTAGCCTGAAGGCTATTACTGGATTTAAATGGACTGCCACCCTGATTTAGCAGAGAGAGGTGGTGTTAATCCTGAAACCTCTTGGACTGTGGCATAAGGTTTCAGGCTTGGTTTCCCCAGTCACTAGTCTTTCATGCACGTGCAGAGCTCTTCTCTTTTGTCTGTTGAGGTATGGTCTGAGACACTGAGTGCTGAGAGAGCCAATGAGATTCTCAGTTTGGTGGTGCTATTAATAAATATTGTGATTGTTTTAAAAATAATTGTACTGATTTTAAGAGGACAGCCAGAATTGGGGCTGGGCACAGCCAGAATTTGCTTTTTCAATGGATGTATTCAGTGAATGACAGTACAAAAATGTTGTGTTTCCTCCCTACCAATAGCCTAAATATAAACTGATCATAAATTAAATACAAAATAATAACGTAAGTCTGATTTGTCCTCAGTGACATCATACAGTTACATTGTGCACTTGACATTTGCCCACTTTTACTGTAATTGCCAAGAATATAGTCTCTTGACTCTAAAAATAGTAATTTTTTCTTATCTCGATAATGTTTCTGAGGGAGGAAAGCCTAAGGGGGTCCCTAAGGCTGAGAAAGATATTGATGTTATTCCATAAGACTTTCTGAATAAACAGCAGTAATTCCTTGCTCCATGAGTGTTTTCAGTTGTATTTGATTATTCTTTTCCAGTGGGAAATTTATTTCACCTGTCTCTAAGTTACACCCATCTGAGATTCCAGACTCTTTATAGTCCATTTGGATATCAGAAAAACTGGAGGAAGAATTAATGATTTCCTTGGGTGCCCGTTTGCCTCTAGTAGGACCTCCTACCATGCTGGCTGCCTTTGAATTGTCATTTCAGAGGGTATTGTGGATTGGAACAGAACCACATAGCCTTCCACAGGCTTCCTCTTTTTCATGGTTGGATATTATGGAGAAATTGCTATCAAAATTGCTATTTGAAACTTTTCTGCTTTTGGTATTCTTTCCTACAAAGTAGTGCTCTGCAGCAGTTCTGCCAAAGGAGAAAAGAGGGTGCCCAGTAGGCTTAAAGTGCCTTCAGAAGTATACATGAGAGCTTGAAATAGATTCTTCTTTTCCTCCCCTCTCCCCATCTCTGTTATAATTGTGTTCCTTAAATGACTGGAGAATTGGTTACAGATGGAGAGGGCTCTCCCACGTACACTGCAGCAAACAATATTAAGGAACACTCAAGGGAGATGACGCTGCTCTTAGCTTTTCTATGTTCTCCCTGGGAGCCAATGGTCCAGGCAAACGGAATATCATAGCAGAAGGGTGGTGCAATAGCCTGAAGTTCTAGGGAGCAGGGCTTGATTCTTACCCTGCAATTCTGAAAAAGTCCTAAAAACACACTCTGACCAAGACATGCTGTAAGAGCTATAAGCTAGCAGAGTACTTTGTTTCTGAGGTCTAGACTCATGCTTGGTGAGAGTTCAACACTCTTGATTATGTATTATAATTACAGGACTTAAAACCTTGTGAAGAACAGGACAGGACTGCTTGCTATAGCTAGCTGTGTCACTTTGTATGTGCTGAGATGTATTAATAAAATGCAGCCTAGACTATTTCTTTTAACTTTGTTCTTATTTCTGTGAGTGCCATTCACTTTGTTGGTTTTTTGTTTGGTTGGTTTGGTTTTGATTAGCTGGTTTTTGTTTTTCACCCTTTCTTTTTTCTATCTCTCTCATTTAGGTTTAGGAAAAGTACCAGTGCTACCTACTGAATTTCTTACCACAGCAATTTTCACTATGGGGAGGTGGTGGGGGAAGAAATAGTGTTGCTTGGTTTTAATACACGAGTATTTTTTTCTTGAAGATCCATTTTTGGATTTAAGCATATGGAATCTCAACATCTTTCATATTTCTATACAAAACTGTCAGGCAGAAGTTGTCAGAACAAAACAGATACTGGGACTGAAAAGTTTTTCTTCTGCTTTCTGACGCTGTATTTGTTTTCCATGAAATGTGTGGCAGGAAAAAAACCTTACATACACAACAGTTTTAATTTTCATCATAGTGTACTTACTGGTAGCGCAGACTTTCAGCTGTAATGTAATCCTGACCTTTTCCCTGAAACCTGTGAAAGTTTGCGAAGTTTCCAAAGATAAAATCTGTCTAAGGGTGCTGTACATTTAAAGTAAAGGGACTGAAAAAAAGAGAAGCATGGCTTTTCACTTAGGCAAATTAATTTGTCATTCTGATCTCATGCCCCCTTTTGTTAAATCAACCAGCCATTTATCAAGTCAGACATCCTTGCTGTTCTAAATTGTGCCCCATGGAGGCCTTATTCAGTTTAGCTTACACACTCAGTGGAGAGCCAGCAGTGTTTATTATGAGGTTTGAACAGCAGGAGAATCATTTACACTGTCTGGGAGATTCGGATGTAACCCTTTTACATTGTGCGATGGAAATTGCCAGTCTTAAGCAACATGTGGAGACGGTAACAAAAGATCACTTTCTGTGAACCTGACAGTTTCGTAATAGAATAGGTTACATAGGACTGGTTACAAAGAAATTGAAAAAAGCATAAACTACTATTGATTTTACTGGGCTTCACCCCAGACTTAGTGTTTAAAATTTGGACTAAGTTTCTGTATGTGCATATAGGGACAAAGTGTTTCGTATCTTTTTAGTGTTTCTGACAAAATTTATAATGTTTTTCAAAAGCAGAATGAAACAAAAAAAAAATATTTGCAGAACTGAGGAACACATTCTCACATGATACCTGATGTAACATGACAGCAGACAGCAGAGATGTTCTTCCATATTTAGTAAAATACCACTTACGGCAATTAAATAATTGCCCAGGTGCCTCCAACAAACAGGTAAACATCAGAGGAAATGCCATGTCAAGAGCATTCAGTTTACATTAGCAGAAAATTATAAACAACTGAGGTAACAAAAATGTGATGTTAAAATGAACTGATTACATCTCCAGAAAACACTTAATTTTTCAGACTGAATTTTATACTATCTAGGAGAAGAATGGAAAAGCAAGTACTAGTATTTGTAAAGAGCTATGAGCACTAAACCACTAGTCCTAAAATAAAGTGCAGTTGGATGTAAGATTTTGCTTTAATCAACAGTACAGAGAGGATACAACTGGGAATTTCAGATCACAGTTCAGCTTCTAAGAAGCAGTTCCTCTTTTATTCCCGCAGTGCTTGAGGCAGCCATTTGTGAAAGAGAGATTTGTATTAGGAAAGTTACTAATTTCTAAATGTTATTTTAAAAGTTGTAGGCAAGCATGTAATGTAAATTTTTAAATAATACTGTAAGAAATTGTTCCTTTGTTTTCTAAAAGTCCTTTTGAGTCTGTTCCCATTTCCTTTCCTAAATAACTGACATTATTTTTCCAGAAATACAAATGTTCAACAGGGTAAAGATAAACTGTCTTAATTTTTTCTCTAAGTAGGATGATAATTTTTAAAAATAATTGCCAAGATGAACTGATCTGAACACAAGGCTGTCCCAAGCTTGTTTAAAAATGTGTATTTTAAAGTATTAGTCTTGATATCTGCAGTCATTTTAGCTTGTTGATCCTTTATCAGCTGGGAAGCTTTAGCAGGCGCTCCAAGTATTAAGAACTGTTCTGAGCGGGAAGCAAGTGAGGAAATGATACTTCAAGAACAGCCTGAACTTTTGTCCAGGTGTTTTTCTCTTACAGGAAAAAGAAGTATTGTTGTTTTGGTGGAGATTCCTGCTCTCCTTGCTCTGGTCAGACAGGCCTGGATAGAGTATTGCGCAGTTAAGTACTTTATGGTTGGCTGGTGCGTTATCGAGTTATGGCAAAGGGCTATTTAAGTTCCTTCTTACTGCAGCAGCATGCTTCTGTTGCATATCATTCTGTCTTTAGCTTAACATCTGATGACAACTGGCAATAAGGTAATTAGGAAGATGCTACTGCTGACTTGAATTATAAATACTCTATTAAATGCAAAAAACATTATATTCACTGTTGAACTGTACTGTTGTTGCATTGTGCATTCAAAACCAGGAAATGTTGAAGTTTAGAGTGGCCTTTACTCTGCCCCCTGGTGTATATGCATTACAATATAGTCTTTAATTACATGGTTTCAACAGTTTCTCATATCATAGAGTGCGCAAACATTCCATAGTTTCGAATTTTAGCTACAAACAAAAAGCTTGCCATAATACTTGTCTCTTTCTTTTCTGTATAAGTTAAATGTTCATGTCATTTCGGGGTATGTTGTAAATACTGTATTAAGAAAACTTCAGCAGAAAAAAAGTAAGGTTAAAATAAATATTCATAGCAGATAACATATACATGAAAAATCTGTGTTGTCAGCATAAATCTCCTTTTTACTTCGTATTTTAGAGAGTTTTAATTTTTGACAAACATGGTTAGGAATAGGACAAAATCTTGTTTTCCTGAAATCTGTCTATATAAAAATGTTGCAAAAAAAGCTGGATTTTTTTAGTATTATTGCTACTATATTATTACTGAAATTACTCCATCTCCTTATATCTAGCATTTTAGTATTTGGAACACACAACTCTCCTTTTGTGAGGTGGAGAATTAAAGCACAGAGGTAGGTCCTTAAATGGTTTTAGTTCTCACACTGCCTTCTGACCTGCTGTCGCTGACATAGCTGGAGCTCAAGACGACATATATAGATTGCCTTTAAAAACTAGACAAGGTGGACGCCACTGATCCCATGCTAAGTGGTCCATGCTTGCTTCTCTCATAACTTGCACAGTACAGGGTGCTTTCTGTGCAGTACTGTCCACCATCTTTAGCGGCCAAACTACTTAGCATAGATAAATCCATTTTACCTTGCACTAGCAATCCAAAGCTCAGCAAAATCCTGAACTCTAACCTCAATTTGTAGTCAGTTAGTACCATTACAGGCATGAGGAGTATAAAGACAGTGAGTACCACTACCCCCTCTCTTAGAAATCTTTTTTAGGTTTAAATAACTCTTTCTCTGGAGATGCCTGTCTTTTTCTTTGCACTGTTGGGAGGAAACCTTGATATCTGGTGTAGCTTGGATACTTTACATCATTGGAAGTTTCATGAGATCAGCTTGGTTCAAAGAGTCTAGTCCAGAGTTATGTTGTGAGCTTATGGCTCATCAGGATGCAAGAGCAGGACTATCTATCTGATTCAGGCTGTCACCCTTAGCAATGGGACATTCTTCTTGCATATGCTGTAAAATTCAAGTGCTGAGCATTAGAAGTTAAAGAAACAGCCTCATCCTCTGTGGCTTGCTAAAAATCCCATGAAATGGAATCAGTCAAATTCTTATGCCCTTTTCAACTAAATGAAATATGATTTAGTGAAACCCAACTGCATTACCTAGTACTGCTAGCCACCGTGCTTGATTGAAAGTTACAGTGCATTGGCCAAGCCTGAGAGATTATGAAGAAGATGGGACTGCATAAATCTTGCCCATAGGCATGCTCAGCAGCAACTAAACTTGCATGTAGTCATTAAAGTAAGAGATACCAAGTTAGAGGCTACAATGGAATTTCAAAGTTGAATTTCTTACTAGCTATCCTGTAACTGAGTGGTTCTTTGTTATGGCTAGCAGAAACTAAAAAACTTAAGAATGCTTAGATAAAGCTTGTAACAAACGCATGAAGTTGTGCATGATGTTGCTGCAGAATTTTTCCTTCCAAAAATCCTCGTTAATAAAGGGCTGATAGTATTTACATGGTTAGATGGCTTAAGGAGTAAGAACAAACTTGTTAGGGAAATGCATATCACAGAAGCACATCAGAATTGACTGAGAGTCAAAGAGAGATTGTTTTCATTCTGTTGTGCTTTAATGTTTTTATACTACACTTTTTAATTGATTTCATTCTGCTCTTTTGAGGCAAAATTTCTTGTGCTTGTGATTAAGACGACTTTGTCTGATGAAAATGAATTAAAATAAACTAAAAGTGTGCTCACAGCCCTTGAGTGTTCTGTTTATTTTTGCTTTTGCCATCTGTGTTAGTTGCAGCAGGAAAGCCTGGCTTCTAATCTTAATACAGCACATACAGTGTTTTTGAATAGTGAGCAGGTGAAATACGAAAAAAAAAGAAAGGAAATTATTTTTGCATCTCAAAACAAAAGGACATTCTAAAGGGCAAGCTATTCTCAGCATCTACTTGTTCTAATTCCAGAATAATTAATTTCCACCTAAGAATCGCCCTGGTCAAAGGTCACAGTTCTCATATATATATATATATATGTAAAGGGAGAGAGAGAGAAAGTTTCACCTACTGCACTTCCTAGAGAGTACTGAACCCTCTACAAGCTCAGTTTTATGTTCACGTCTCTTCCTAAGTCTCTGGCCACATACATGATAATAATATGTATAACTCAAATGAGTCTAGCTCAATTATATATTTATCCTTTTAAAATGTTTTCTTGGTGGATTTTATACTCTGTTGAGATGGGAATTGCTGAGCCAATGCGAAAACTAACATAATCAGATAATAAGATTATCAGATAATAAGCACTATTTTCATCATTGGGAACTGAAATAAAGTAGGAAAACAGACTTACTTTTACCTTTTTTGTAATACCCCAGGTTCTCATCTAGATATGACAGCACAAATCCAATATGTCGTAAACATGTTGAAATGTTCTGTCCTTTACAGTTTTCCCAGCCTGAGGTAAGAAAATGGTTTATTTAATCTCTTGTCTGGATCAGACTCATTAGGACTGCGGCATGTCTTTCTCATTCACAAATGGCAAGCAGAGACCTGATGTCTTGTTTCTCAAGGGCTCTTAATTGTGTTACATGCTGTTTTCTCAAAATAATCTCTTCCTTGATTATCTGTGCAATGGCAGGCTCCCTTCCTCCTAAATACATACATTGTTATCTTTACTTTCACTGGCTTGTGAGTACTGTGAAAAGTACCTTTGAAGACTATTCAGCTTCTGATTATGTTAAGCCAAAGTATTTGGCACAGTTTTTGGGTGGCGTAACTGATTTCCTTATTGACAGGCCCAAAAAACAATTTCCTTGAAACTAGTTAAGATGTATCTTAATGTCAGGTTGTTCTTCAGCTTGGAATGATTAAATCAAGTGGGCTTACAATGTTCAGATTTCCAAATTACCCAAAATTGTACCCTCTGTCTGAAAAAAATGCCGTGAAGCTTGGTCTGCTTTACAAAGTAACCAAAGATAGCAGTAGGTATTGAACAAGATACCAAAATATCTTAAGAAACAGAACATCACCTTTCTGTTAGAATTTGGGTCTCACTCTGTCACTCCCCCCCTTCCTCCCTCAGCTCCTGGAGGGATGGGGAGGAGAATCGAAAGAATGTAACTCCCAAAGGGTTGAGATAAGAACAGTCCAGTAACTAAGGTATAACACTGATCACTGCTGCTACCACCAATAATAATAATGATAAGGGAAATAACCAGAGAAGAGAATACAACCGCTCACCACCCACCGACCGATACTCAGCCCGACCGAGCAGTGAACTATCCCTTCCGGCTAACTGCCAGTTACATCCTGGGCATGACGTGCTGTGCTATGGAATACCTCTTTGGTTAGTTTGGGTCAGGTGTCCTGTCTCACCTTCCTCCCGGCTTCCCCTCCTCCCTAGCAGGGCATGTGGCTCAGAAAGTCCCCGGCCAGACTAAGTATTCTAAGCAGTAGCTAAAAATACCAGTGTTATCAGCACTGTTCCCAGACCAAAAGTCAAAAACACAGCACTGCACCAGCTACTAAGAAGGAGGAAAAATGGCTGCTTCTGCTGAACCCAGGACAGTATCACAGATCGAATCCTTATCAGTGATGCATCTTGACTTGTATCTTCCTGACATTTTATTCAGAAAAATTAGCAATATGCAGGCCTCTAAACAGAAATTATTAAGTAGAACCTTGCACAACTCTACAGATAACTGAAACACACACATGCACATGTGCATGCCTGTGGCCATTTAACTTAATACACACTGTGCAAATGCCACAGGACAACCAGTTTTGCTTTCCAAAGTCGTGATCAGTGTTGGCCAAATTTTTGGTTTGGTTTACTGGAACTAAACTATATCACAGAGCAAACTGTTATTCAGCGTAAGTCGGAATACCAGAAGGAGGCCCTAACTAATTATGTAGATGGATTACGATTAATAAATAATAACTGCAGTTATTGGGAAATGGCTTAACCAATGAGGTCTTTAATAAATGTTTAATAGTTAAAATCCACAATAAGCAAAACCAGATGGCAATATGCTATATTGCCAAGTCCCACTTGTGCAGCACAGGATATACAGCCTTACTAGTTTTGAAAGCTCAAATGAAAAACATCTCAAATTAATTTATCTTAAGAAAAAGTAACTGGAATGTATTTTCATTCTTTGTGTCATTGTGTGACTATATAGTGCCTATTATACCTCCAAAGTAGAAATGCCTTTTTTGTATCATTGATTGATTTCCTGAAATTATCCATATGCTCCATTTATTTCTTTTAATTACTATTTTGAGAATAAAACTCAATAGCAAAATGGGAACGAATATGGCTGACGTCTGAACCAAACCTTCTAATAACATAGTTTTTAGATGAAGAACATAGCTAGCCTATTGCTTCTTGCTTCTGTACAAAAGAGAAATATGTATTTTATTTTTCATTGGAGCTGTGGTTAATCTGTCTCTGTGTAGATGATATTGGTCTGGATTCCGTGTTATCATTTGATGGCTAGGGTCCTAGGTCCAGATTTCACTCTGGCTTCTCATTCACCTGAAAATCAGCTTTTGTGGATCCTTTTTTAAAAAGATGAGTGCAAATTGTCTTGGTCTACATGGCAGCACTGCTGAAGAATGGCTACAGATTGTGCTCAACGTCCTAACATGAACTGACATAGGGTAGGCATAAACTTTGTGTCTTGGTTCTCCTTTTGTAAACGAAGATGAAAGTACTTTCACACAGAACATTTCCAGGAGCTTAGCAGAAAATATATTAAAGATGATGAAGCACTTGCATATAAAGCTATTCATAGTTATATAAATATCCCAATTAATGGCCACAAATTACTGGATTTTGTGTGACAGTAAAGATTAGTATGACTATGCAGAGCATAGCATTATTATAGAACAAGAAAAAGAATATATTCAGTGACGATAAAAGAGGCTGTAAAAATAAGCCTGATAGAAAATGTTTATTTGTAGGGTATAAAATTAGACCATGGAAAACATTGTCACAAGTTTAATTAAGACATTTTGCTCAGTATAATTCAAACATGATTAGGATTTATATGAATAAATAACTAACTGGAACTAAGTTACCTTGGTTAAAATGTGGCTTTAAACCACCATGTAGTTAATAAGTAAATCTATAAATAGTCCCTGTGGGCTTCTTATATCTTGTGCTACTGAGTATTTGCAGCTCACATGAGCAATAAGTACATCAGAAAGGGAAATGAACTCCCAAATTAAAAAAAGAAAGAAATCCAAAATGTTCTTTTGGCTCTTTTAATTCTGAAAAATAGGAAAAGGATAAAAAGGCATTTCTGTAATGTCTGGTGGAAAACTGTGGAAGGCAAGGAAATGCTTAATTCTGTTTACAGCTGAGTTGCTGACAGAGTGGGTGAAAGGTGAGGAAGGATAAAATGGGAAGAGGGTGCAAATTCTCAGAGACTTCATTCAGAAATAATTAACTGGAGCACTGAATGCAGGGCTTATGTATTGAATACTCATGATAAGTACTATGCACTAAAATCAAGAACTAATTTAAATATAAACCTCTTTGCATTTCCCTACTAGCTTGGAAATTTAATATCTTTTCCTTGTTATTTTCAAAGCATTTTGCAGAAAAATGATTATGATCTGAAGGAAAATTTTTCAAAGCAGAGCAACATTTTTTGCATGATTGGTGGTGCACTTTTCTTTTTATCAATTTCTAATTGAAAGAGAATTATTAAACCAAATGTAAAAAAGTAATAAAAATCTGAATTAACTGAGACTTAAATGCAGTTTTTTCAGCAACTAGAAATTTAGCTAGATGCTTGACTAACAGAATGAAAAAGAGTGTATGAAACAAATAATGACAGAAAATACATGTCTTCCCCTCTTTCCTGTTAGCTTCCTTTAAAATGTACTTTTCCAGCTATCTGCATTGTCTTTTTCTTTATTAAATCTCATTTTCCTCCTCCTTTCTTCTTTCTTCTCCTTTTCAATGTATTGCCTCCTCTTATTTTGTCTGTCACAATCAATTTTTACGTTTTCTGGTCCTAACATAACCCTTGCTCATCTTACTCCCAGTCTGCATTTCTTTTCCTTTCTCTCTTCTTTTCCTTCCTAACTCTCCTCACTTTCCTCATGCAGAAAAAAGGTTTTGAATCATCAAAATTTTCTTGCTTGGAGAGGTAATAGTGAGGTACTGGAAGCAGAACTGGCGCTAGCAACTGAAGTTCCTCCTTAGTAATTTCAGACAGAGTAATTTTGACACAGTGAGATACTTATGGGTTAAGAGAGAAGGTGATATCTCAGTCCACTAAGAGGGTTTCTACTTGCTGAACAGATGGCAGGTATGAGTGAGGTCTCTCACTTCCATTCAGGAGGCCTTGTGTGGAAATGTGTGGAAATTTTTCTTGTGCTAATTAGAAAAGCATTAAAATCTTCACCAGTGAGTGATGTGGCAGAGTAATAAAATGCCGTCCAGTGTATGTATTATTTCTCTTATGTAAAACATTTGTTGTACTGATTCCTAAGAGATGATGAAATTACAGTTCAAATAGATAAAAGTACATAACAAATACTAATATTATAATTACAATTATAATGGATTATTAATATATTGAGAGAGGTGCTCTAGTTAGATAATTTGCACTATAACAGCAGAATTTAAGCTGTCAGTGCTTGTCTGAGATTTTTACTAGCTATGCTGATTTTTACTAATGGTGCTCACCATCTATACATTTGCAACTGGACCTGCACCACGTAATTGTAGAACTAAACACAAGGATTTTCACTTCTGTTGCAAATACATTCTTTCCATTGCATTGTGACTTTATACAAGACATTCCCTTTTCCAAAAGGACTTTGTTGTCACAAACTTGCAAGTTCATGACCTAAGAATAACCGTAAGTATGACTTCTAATTATGACCTAAGTTCAAGTTAGTTTTACTTTTCCCATTGTAGAGCTTTTGTAATACTGTCTATGGGATAATAATTTCTGTTAGGAACTGAGTAGCTTCTCAGAATGCAAAGTGTTGTCAAAATGAGAAAAGTCTACGTGTATACAATTTCAGAATGTTTAGAATGGGGAGGAAATGCCAAAAAAGATATAACCTACTTAAATATGGGCTTCCATATTGTGGAATTAAAACATATAAAAATAAAATATATAGTTTTATTTTCCAAATGTCTCCCTGTTGAGGATAAGCACACCACCCTCATGTTGAAAGAATGAAATATGGCATCTCAAAACTAGAGCTTTTATTAAGTAACACCCCCCCCAAGCAGATGTTTATTTCATAAGCAGCTGTCCTGCCAGTGTATCATATCAGTGGTCTATGTTAACAGCAAACCTTTCCTGTGCCCTAAGTGTGTATGAAAAAGGCCATAAATGTAGTCTCTGCTCTTTGGTTCACCTTCTAAATATGACACATGATGCCTTAAAGTGGGAAAGGTGATGCAGAACGTAATTCTAAACCAGAAAATTCTTTTTTTGTTCATCTTGCTTCTTAAAAACCCTTTAGTATAATTGAGGGAATTGCTGGAGAGGTACAAGGAGCAGATTTTGAGAACACCAGATACAGAAGCAGGCTGGACGGTGGGCAGAGCCACTGAGGCAGTTTGGCAGGAGCTGTAACGTCCAGGTACTCCGGAGGTGTCTGTGCTGCTATCCTTACCTGCTGGCCAGGGCGTATTCCTTAGCATGCTCCTCTGAAACTGAAGTCGCCAATTTTCTGCAAAACACTTTAGTCTTCTGCTACATGTTGGCCATCAGAGTGAGGCTTGAAGGAAAATCTAGTATCACTCCCCTCCTCCATCACCCTCTCAGCTCTAAATAGCAGCATGGAAAAGCAACTGTGTGTTTCACTGTCTTTTCCACAGTGCTCTCTCACTAGTTCTGTTTTCAAGGTCGCTATGACATTTTTACAGCTGTCACTCAAAGAAATAACGCAGAAACTAGCTGCAGTTTCAGTGGCTATGGTAGCAATTTCAGTTGATTAAAAGAGCTAAAATAACCAGAAAGTTCAATTGGTGAACAGCCTATTTGGTGATTCAGACACCATTTGAAGATAATGTTTCCTGGAACTGATGCGTATCTGTGTATGTGCTGAATCCAGGAGAGAGCTTTTTGTTTTTGTAAGAGGGCAATCAGCTAAGCACTACACTTGCTCTGTCTGATTTGTTATCTTGGACACTAAGAGTTTGGAATTTTTCAAGAGGTATATTTTAAAACATGAAGTATTCTGAGGAATAAAATAAGTTGTTTTTCTCATTCATTCGCTTTCTGAAGTCTTATGAATTAAATAACTGACATTCCAACCCTTGCCACTCATGAAACTTCGGTTAGTAAGAACTTCTCCCAGTGTCTTTACTCAGTGGCGGCTTTCTACATGAGAAGTATTTATCCACATGTAGATGTGAATATCATTAATAAACCTCAGTATTTCAGTTCTCAGGGTGATCCAACACTGCACTGAAGCTAGTCATTCGAGGGCAAAATGATGAAAAACTGTGCATGCTACAAATACTATCAGTACACTATTTTAGATTCCCTTTATACTGCTGTGACTGACTTAATGAAGTGCAAAGAAAGAGGGGACCATTAACGAAATAGGAAATAGGTTTCCCCACCTGTAAAACAGGGATAATCATTCTTACTTTTCCTGAAGAGTATTAATAGCTGCTAGAAAAATGTGCTCTGGTCTTCTAATTATTACTGTTAGAAGACAAGCAAAATGAAATGATTTATAACACACTTTTAAATGGATATTCAAACTATGGAACAAATACTTTTCAGGGCTGTCTGAACACAGTTTGAACCCTAATTAACTGGATTAGAATCTCATTTAATTAAATTCCATTTGTATGAAAAACTTCTTTTGGGCAAATAATATTCTAGTCCTTTAATTTTTCTTGGCTATTTTTATTTACCAGTTAGACAAAACTGAAGAGGGAATAGAGAATCTGAAGTGAGAATTCTTGTGGTAGGGATATATAAAGGTTAATTTAAATTGGTCTCTGGACCAATTTGAGCTGTAAAAAGAAGGTCATCTAGATCTGTTACCTAGGTGTCATCTGAGCTGTGACTGTGTGCATATACCCACACAGAACCTAGAGTGGATTCGGCAGTCTAGATTACTGTCAATCTCTTCTATAAACAGGTCTTTCACTGCACTGTTAAAATAAGGAAGATATTCAGCAGAATGAAGACGCTCATTTCAGTAAATTTTAGAGGATTGTTCACATGCTGAGAAAGGCTAAAACATAAGGGGAAGTTTAGATTGGATATAAGGAAGAAGTTCTTTACTGTCAGGGTGGTGAGGCACTGGAATGGGTTGCCCAAGGAAGTTGTGAATGCTCCATCCCTGGCAGTATTCAAGGCCGGGTTGAACAGAGCCTTGGGTGACATGGTTTAGTGTGAGGTGTCCCTGCTCGTGGAAGAGGGGATAGAACTTGATGATCTTAAGGTCCTTTCCAACTCAAACCATTCAGGTTTCTTTTTTCCTTTTTCATTTTTGAACTGCTATATGAAAAACAGCTGTGCATCTTCTTTTTTCCTGACTGGAATAGGCTTCAAAATGGTGACATTTTCCTCTGAAGGGTATAAGTTCCCTCCTTTACTGACATTCCCAGAAGCTGAAAATACTCTGCATCTTCAGTGCCCTGAGACATAGTCATAGTAACTGTTACTCATTATTACATAGAAGTTCAAGTGTTTTGATAACTTTAAAAAGTCTTGTCTGAGTCTGTATTTATGTGTATGTACACATGTACACACGCACTCATGAGCTTAAAAGGTTTTGTATTGCTTTTTTAATTACTTTGGGATTTTGAACAATAATCTTTAAATAGGTTTTTATTTTGAACTTTCCTCAGCCAGAAAAGAAAATGAGTGTTAAACATATGATCTAAAGAATTACAAGGGCATTTAGAAGAGCTTTTACCATATAAGGCCCATGATTTACATTATTCTAATCATAAAATGCATTTTCAAATTACAGAAGGCTTTAGTAAAGATGAGAGAGATTGAAGTTGAAGTGAAGCTGCAAAAATACTCTGCTTTCCTTAGTTTAGGTAATTTCTTAGTGTGCTTGAATCATACCGTGGTGTTCAAATCCAGATTGCATTTGTGAATGTTATCATGTATTAATTTACATCATAGTTATAGGTGTAATTATATTTACTGGCTTTGTAGCAAATTGTTTTCAGAGCGAACTAGTGATTAAAATGTAGTTTCTAAACAGCACTGTTCATTAAGCTTAGTAAATATTCTAGATGTGTTGACTTCAACTGATTAGCTAGTCACTTGTATCATAGAAGAACTTTTATTTGAAACTGCTTATAGAATACTAAGTTTGTGGCGTACTAATAGTTTACTCCGAAGAGACACCCATAGTAATGCTTTTAAAAAGCATATGAATAATGATGAAAAATCTTATATCATTGAGCCATAAGTGACATTTCACTTGTTTTTTAAAAAAATGCAATACTCTGAACATTATACTTGGTGCTACAATGTTCTTTCACTATGTGTTCATATTCATAGGAAACCAGTTGTTACTGAGTTTACTGACTGATAGTTGGACTGAATTAAGTGGAAACTCTGGAGTTAGGGATATTTCTGCAGTAGAGGTAAGAGGAACAGGGTAACAGTGACCCTTTGTAGGGAAAAATGTGGTACTTAGCTGGCTGTGGGCCCCAGCTGTAAACACAAAGGTCTGGTTTTCAGTATGTTTGACAAGAGATTGGACTTTTCTCTGGTTAGAGTCCATGGGAATGTAGAGTCTTGGTTTACTGACATAACCCTATGGACCTCAGCCAAGAGCTAGAGGGGTCTTGTCTTCTGAAAAGTCTTGTGCTCAAAGCAAGAAAGAAGAATCTTCCAGGAGACCTGGCACTATGCAGTGATCAGAGTGACCGTGTGGCTCAGTGCAACAACCTGCTATGGTAACCTTCTGCTTTAAGTAGTCTCAAAGGACACATGTGTATTAGTAAATGACGTGTACTTGAGAACAGCCCTGGATATGGTGGCCAAGGGGAGTGGGACAGCCTGCATCCCTACAGCTAAACGCCGCCAAGGTGCCTCTTGGGAATGGCTCTGGGAAAGCACTGCCTCTTGAACTTCACACAGGAACTATCTGGGAAATTGTTAGGTGGCAGAAAGAAGTATGCCAAGGACCATTGTAGCATTTTACTACTACATATAGTTGAGCTCCTGTGCCTGGGAAAGGTTCTGGTCTTCAGCTGAGCTGACTAGCATAGCCACAGGCTACTTTTGTAGCAAAGGCGCTGCTTCCCGAGAGCTGGCAAGCAGAGAAAGGAGGTGCTTTGCACAGTTTATGTACCTGCATCTCAAATACAAAGTCGATCATGAATATGTTTAACTAAGCTTTTCAAACACTGTCTTTTTGTGGGGCTGTGTTCTGAGAATGTGATTCACTTCTGATTCAAAAGCAACACAGCCATTCTTACTGAGCCAGTGGATGCGAGCTAAAAATTCTGCTTGTTGGAGGGAATGTCTTTAAATCATGGAGATTTTGAGGTAAAGAGCCTTATTGAAATGTATTGGGCTGATGCTCATGGCAAAATTTTGGTCCCTCTGAAGCCATTTGAACTCCAGTGGAAGTTTGGCCCTGCCACAACTTATTGTAATTAAACCTCTAATCTTCCAATGAAAGAGATTAAAGACAAAGGCTTTTATGTAAAGATTTTTATTTCTTTTCTTTTTTTTTTTTTTTTTGGTAGCTGTAGTTTCCTGCTGTGAGGGTTCTGCAATTTAATTTAAGCATGAACTACCTCAACTCTTTCTGGAATAGCAGTTTAGCTCTGGGATCCCTGCAGACAGGGCTCCCAGGAGAAAAGGCCTGAAATATCTTGAGGAAAGATTAAAAGCTTCAGTAATGTTCCATTAAACCTTGCTGCTTTTAAAATAAATGGACACTTCATTGCCATAAGACATTTTACCTGTAGACATTCATTTGGTGTCTCATGTTTTTAAATGACTTTGCCCCCATATTGCAGTCAAACCTGAAGATATTACAGGAAAAAAGGATTAAGGAGAAATACTTATAATGACTGGCAAGATCAGTAATGATAAGCAGAATGACTCAAGCTCAGATTTTAATTTCATGTGATGCTTGATGTGGCTTCAGGATGTTACTGTTTTGGTTGCTGCATAGTATCAATTCATTAAAATAATTAGATGTGGCCTGGAAACCAGAAACATCCCACCTATGTATTTTAGAGATGGTCAGATTAAAGTATGTGGGGTTTTTTTTATAAGCACAAATGGATATGTGCTGAGTATTTTAATGGAAACCTGAAACCACAAACCATTTTCCTGCCCATATGTTTTATAAGCAAAGCACTAAAACTTGGAATAGATTTAAAACTCTCATATCTTTTGTTCTAACCTGATCCCTGTTTTAAATGAGTTTAGGTGAATAAATGGGTTTAACCTCAGCACTAAATCTACTACAGTAACCCTCAATTTCATGAGTATTTCATCAATATTAGTGCTGTGGCAGCAGGTATAGACCTTTTTAAGTAATTAATATATCACTGCTACAGGCAGTGTTCACCTGTGTAAGAAAGGGTGGAAGCTCTCGTACAAGAAGTACAAGTATGTTGTCTTAGTCTTTTTAGTAATACAGAAAATAAGTAAAACTCAGAAGTCCCACTTCAGCTGTTGCTCTGAATCTTTGGTCTTCTATGGTCCTGACACTGGGAAAACAGGGATGACTGAAATCACAACAGAAGTTTTGCAGGAGGCTGTAATAGACACCTGCATTACTGACTGCATAGGCTCTCTTGTAGAGCTTGCATCTGTATCTGAGCCACTCAGGTAATATTCAGGAGTCATTTTTTCTCCCTGTATATATTGCTTTTTATACAATGAGCTTTCAGTTCTTGTTTTGTTTCAAGTAACTGACTTTGGGAAATGAGGGGTGCAATATCATTTCTCAAGACATTGAGGTCCTATGACTATTCTAATTTTCTTCAGAATTATTTCCAGAATCTTATCTAGTATTCTGTAAAGTCTTGTCTTCACTGTGGCAGATTTGTGTTTGTCAACCATTGGCTTTTGGTTCTGGTGGGAAGGAGCAGCTACAGGAACAGGTAATCACGGATGGAGAGGTGATCTCAGAGGTTGTAAAGGTCAGCCCCATGACAGGAGTCCAATTAGCTGGGATGGCACCATGCATTTGCCCATTCCTAACAGGGAGTCAGTGCAGAGACTGGAGCCATGCTGTGATATGCTTATGGTGGCCTCAGCTGGCAGGCAGTTGCACTTGAATTAGATGGAGGTTTCTCAGGAATGTGCAGTTTCTTCCCCTGCTTACATGTTGCAGTAATCCAGCACAGGAATCAAGTATGTGGGTATTCACACCAGTCAAGCTGCTTCCAGAACTGCCCAGCAAAATGCTCTAGTCAACCCACAAGCTGGAAAGTGTGGTATGTTTGGATATCCAGTTGCAAATGGACTTAAAAAGCTTTTAGGAGAAGCTGGTAATAGAAAGGGACATTGTACAGAAAGTAGTTGGAACTATTTGTTTTCCACTTTGCAGATACTCCCTTTAGTGGTCCAACTGCTGAACCCTGCTAGGCACTGAGCAACCTGAGAGATGGCTCTCTTATATGATAAGAAAGTGGTTATCCACAGCTGGGTATTGACTCTCAGTGATAAGAGAACAAAGTATTTTTGCTCTTTAAGAAGAACGTAGTCCCCAGATAAGTGATGAAAGTTCAGAGAGGAATAACTGATCTGATAAAATCTTCATAGCAGTAGTCAGTGGACTCTGGTGGGGCTCTGTGCATATGTGCTGTATCTAACATTTTAACATACTTAAGCCTTACACTCTTTATTTTTTATTTAGCACAGGGATGTGCAGCAAACTCATACTGACCTTTCCAAAGCCAGTCTTTCATTTGGCCTTTCATTTTCCTATGCTTTTCTCCTAAAACAGACAAAATGTCGGAAGTGGAAATATTTTTGAGAGCCATTTAGAAATATAGAAGAATTCAGTTCAAATGAGTTGTGATTGAATAGTCTTCACAATTGTTGTAGCAGGGAAACTTAATACAGAGTTGCCATGGAGACTGGTTCTTTGGCCGCTGGTCTAACGTATTAAAGCCTTTCAGTTCAGCAATATGCTATTTGCAGATGATGCAGTACATGATGTTAACAAGTGGTTTGCCTCCATTAAGAGGAAAATATCTCTAAAATTACAGCACTTCTCTTTAAAGCAGAGTTATAAAAAAAACTTCTTGAAGTTATTTGAATAATCAGGACCTGCATGATATCAGTTTATGAGAATTCTGTGGTCTTGTAGGTGCAGAACATGTTTATTGTATCAAAACTTAGCCAGACATCTCAGTCAGTGCTATTGAAATGTTTGAATGGAGACCGGCAAGGTGGAAGCCTGACAAATCAACCATCTTCCAAGTGAACTCTCTGCTCAGTTCAGGAGTGACCTGACCTTTTTTCCCATTAGCCTTATTCAGAGTAATTCTTTTGAGTGCAGAGGTGCTTTGACTACCACGCTTGCGCTATACCATAAAGAGACTGGTTTCTTCCCCCAGAAAAGATTTATATTTATCGCTGTTTGATATCTTCTTTTGATAAATGGCATGCTGTATTTTTGCCATATGACCATTGCACATAGCTCTGTAGAGTGCGCTTCATAGAATAAATGGGAAGACACAAATGCAAAAACTCAGCAGAAGTAAATGGCTTAATAGCAGTGTCTGTAATGAATTTCCTAACTGGCCCATTTCATAAACTGTTAACATGGGCAGAGACTTAACTATAAAGGCCGATAATCAAGCAATGGGCAGAAACAAAATAAGAGGCAGAGCTGTAGCTATCAAAACCTGTTCTGGTCAGGCAAGAGCCTGGGGCACTTCTGTGATGGCCTATTTGCTGGCTAAGTCAATATTTCATTCCTGCAGTCCAGCTGGACTGGAATGCTAAAATACAGGCCACCAGTGCTGTGTCAAATAGAGCCTGAATAACAACGTAATTCTTTAATTTTTTTGCTGGGATTTAGCTTTCTGCAGAGCAGCTGTCAGGCACAGAGGTGACCCAAAGAGGCCAAGACACACTGTGGTCGCAGTATGCCGCTGTTTCACTGGTATCTTGCACTGGTCATTCCTGCTGGAGTATGATTGCATCTGCACTACTTAGTATTTTTGTTTTTAGGAAGGCAGATTTATCCTCCAAATGTTACTCACTGTTGTGGTATTTTTAGAAATGTTCTGTGGTTCCTGGCACAGATTTTGGGTTCAAGAGTTTGGGAAACTATGTCAGTATCAGTATGAAGTTTATATGTGTTCCAGTACCCATAGACCTTGCTAGTGTTACAATGACCAAATTCATAATGCAGTAATGATCCAGCTATATGCTCCTGTTTGGTCAGTTAGTTTATTAAGGGTTTTTTTTCTACAAGAGGGCTGTGAGTTAAGTGTGTATAGCAGTGCCTTTAGAACTTTGCAGAAGGACATCGTCTTCCCTCTGTGGGATCAGGTGTTTCAGCTCACTCCTCTTCCGCTATGCAGTATGCTGTAGGGCCCCTTTCTAATTTTTATTTTCTGTGGTTGTCTGTAGTTCACTTAAAACTCAGCAAAATATATAAATAAATCAAAAGTTTCTTCTCAGTTTGCCCTACATTTCACTGATTCATAGAGCTAGGTGATAACATTTTCAATTTGTCACAATACGTCATTTTGCTGAAGTCAAACAAGAATGGGAGTCTGAAACTCACTGCCATGCATGAGGATTAGTGAATTAGTAATGCGAGACACCTACGTTCAAATCACAAGGCTGTGAGTGATGTGGGGATGTGAAATTCCGATATGAAATAAGCAGATTGCTTTTATGGGTGTTTTTTTCAGTAAATGTGAAAAATATAATTTATCAAGAAAATGTTTTTTGGGCTATGGTCTGTCTTTGAAAGATAACAGACTTTCAGAATCTTTAAATATGGGGAAAAACCCCAGAACTGTCACATTCTACTCAGCTCTAGTAATCAGCAATGAATTCCATTGCCATACTGAGTTTTATTTTCGTAGTTGCATGAGGTTTCTCTGAAATTGCCTGAAATTTTCCTTTATATTCCTTAATATAAATATAATTTTTATCTGCAGGGATAAAGGCATACACTCATCATACTCATTTAAATACTACTGCGTTAGACACAATTTCTTTAAAAGATATTATAGTCTTTCTTGGAATCTTATTATATTCTATAATCTATATATGAATATACGTATTGTGTTTATCTTTGGAATATGCCCCAAAGCCTGCTGAATCAGTAGCAGTACAAAGATTTTAGTAACACATGGAGATAACTGAAATGCATGGTTGTAATTTGGCATAAAGCTGGATGGAAAAAATCCCTGGATGGTGCGTAGGCCAGGTGAGAGCGAGGAGGATCAGAAGTAACGTATTGCTGCTCCTGTGGCTGCTACTGGGGGAGAACAGAGAGGCTCTGCCTCTGCTACAGCTAGCTACAACATTGCTCCAGGCGTTCCAATGGCCTTGGGGAAAAGAAGGCTTTGTCTTACTGCTGAATGCATGCAAACAGCAAAGAGAATTCTGCTTCCCAGTGCCACCCCAGCTGATGGCTGGAAAGGAGGATGGTCTTCAAGATTAGTGATCAGCTTTGCTTGCTCTTTATACAGCACTTACTGCTGCAAATGATTATGTCATCCAGGAGGAACATCTCTGGTATCTTAATCAATGAGATGTAATACAAGCACCCAGCACTCTGGATATTTGGGCCCAATCCTGCAAACTGCAGTGCGCTTACCAGGGAGCTCTCAGCACTTCTCTGACATCTGGTATCAATGACAGTTAGGAAAGGGACACCTCAGTAGCCCAGGAGACCTCAATAGTCCCAGGAGGGGCTAAGCCATTGGCTCAGTGGCTACCTCTGTCTTCAGGCTCAAGTGAGTATTGAACAATTCAAACTACTGCAAGGAAAATCAAAACCTTCAGATGGAATAGAAGAAATTATTCATCTGCCTAGGAAAAAAGACAACCTTGAATGATTAAGAACTGTGTGAGTGATATTAATAATCACATGACTGAGCATAGTATCCAATACAATACATAATTCATGAGCTCACAGAAAAGAATGATTCACCTCTCCTTGAAAAATAATTAAGAAAGATGCCTGTTGATGCTAAGAATTCACCAAAGTCTGTCATTCTGAAAGAATGAAGAAATGTGCGCATTTGTATTCTACTAAAGCATCCCAAAATTCTTATAAAAAGAGGAAAGAAATACGATGTTTCAAATAATTATCAATCTCCTATGTAATCATCAGGAAATCAGTTAAAAAAAAAATCTGAATTTACATAAGCAACAAAGGAAATAATATAACCATAAAGCAATCCACAAATCAGGCAAGAAAAATTCATCATATTTTCATGAAATAAAGCTGACAGGTTTTGTTTTTCAAAAGAAGCTGAAGATGTTCAGTCTCTTGTCAGGAATGGTTGGCCAGTGCTGTGTTCCTTGTACTGAATTGCTTCACCTCTTCCCAGAAGGACGGGAAATGTGCTTCCTTATCAGCTTATGAAACAATACTGGAGAATTTGCAATTGTAATTAATGGTGGCTGAGGTCAGTATGTGGAAAGCTAAATTTGAGAGGTGTGGGAAGCATTTTGCAGTGCACTTGCCTCAAAATATTTTCATTTTCTTCTGTGCCAAAATAAGAGAAAAGGCTCTCTCAGATTGTTGAATGAAATACATAATTTGAAGGTATTAAGGATAAAACGCAACATTTTTCTTACTAGCTAAAACTTTTCTTCTGTCCTGACTTTCAGTGTAATGCACCATTTCAGAAAGCAAAACATACCAGTGGGATTCCATGGTCTTTGCAAGGGCCAAACAAAAGAGAACTGCAAGTGAGCCCGAATCACCCAGTGCTTGGAGAAGGGTCTTCATCTCCTTTGTTTGTAGATCATGCTTGCGACCAGTGTTGTGGCATTTTGCACCTTGTCAAGTTTGCATCATTTCAAGGAGAGAGGCTGTCTGTGCACCACCAGTACAGGCCATTCTCAGGCTGGGCATTTCAAATTAGACCATGCTGGGAGTGCAGTAGTCACCAGCTGTAGGATGACGTTCTGAGACATGCTGTTAAAGGCAACTGAGAGAGGCATTTAAAGGTGATAAAATGATTGTGTGGGGGATGCTGTCCTTCCACGGGCGGCAAAAACATCTCCCTCTAGCTCTGGAGGCACACTTATTAAATGGCAGCAAAGCTTTCAGGTAACTAGCTCTTTTCTCACCAGTTAGCATCGTAGGGAACAGGAGATTAAATATAGTGTGTTCTTTGGGTAAGGGAGAGAAATATTTCCACTGCATGAAATTAAAATTTCCCAGGGATTTTTTACCTAATATTTGCTCTAATAAGCTTGTTTATGCAAGGTTGTTCATTCATGTTACTATTATTTCACAGTTAATGGTGGAGACTTGGTTATAGCATTCGCCCGATTTATTTTATAATGATAGCAGCTTAAATAACTGCTTTGTTATGAAACAGCAGATGAAGGTCCTTTATCAATATCATGCAGCTGAGATACTTAGGCGTATATAGGTAATACTCACAGAAGAATTGTGTACGTGCTAAAGATTAGGTGCTCTTTCTTCAATTTTGTAGTTGGTGAGAGACATCAAACATAGGATGTTTGCCCTGCTAAGCACTGTTTGTCAAGAAAGAAAAGGTTACTAAATATTCACACGTGCTTTAGCCTAGCTGTGTGAATACACGGGGGTCAAGACCCTTGTCTTAACAAAAGAGCACATCTCTTGTGGAGAGCAAAGATCAGCTCTAGTATTGTTGTATTTCCTCCTGATAATGGTAATTACTTTGCTTTGTCTGCTTTGCACTGCTTTTTCTGAATTTAGCTAGATGAAAGCCTTCAGCCAGTAACGAGCTGGCTCTCCTTTGGAACTCTGCCAGCAACCTATAATTAAAGTGTTTTCTTGAGAGAGGACCACTGTATAGCACCTATTGTGCATTATGTCCTTGGAACTTGACTGCAGTAATTGAAAAAAAAATCTCCAATTTATACCTCTTTCTGCAGTTAGTTACCTCATGGGACTGCCACAAGTGAAATTTTGTAACCATATTTCGTGGGAATGTAAAAATTGACACAATCTAATATCTTGCAGTGAATTAAACTAACTACAATGAAGGAACTGGTTCCAGAGTAGAAGTGTTCACACCTGGAAGTATCAGGAGTGCCTATTGAGCTTTAAGTACACACCCAACATTAATCTTTAAAGTTTTCTGGCATAGATAAGACCCAGAAGTTCAAGTCTTGTTTGCTGTGTAAGTTCATACTCCGGAGCAAAAAGATTTCATAGTGGCTTCTGTCAGACAGCTTTGAGAAGCCATTGTATGTGTTCAGCTGCATCAGGCAGATAGATAGAATGGCTTTTTTTAACTGAAAGCTGAACCCGAAGAAACCATCGTCCAAAGCCTGGGTCGTCATGGTAAAGCTGGAGAGATTTCCATGGCTGACAGTTGTTGTGTGCAGGTAGAGGTTAATGACCTCTCTCTTTTGCCAAAATGAGATCTACCTGGAAGTCAAGAGCCAACCAGCATTAACATTATTATTTGTCCTTAGATAGAAGAGAAACAGTGCTTTCAGGTACATGGGTTATGGAAAAAGAAAAGTGTGAAGACTGTGAATGAGAAAGTTACGTTTTATGTTAATTCTTGCTAGTCTTACTCTTAGTATTTTTTATTTTGGATACATGAAACAATACTGTTTGTATAGTTTAAATGGATAAGTTTACACTGCTTGTGCCAGAGAAATACCTGAGTTAGTTATACCAACAATCATGTTAAGATCCCTAAGACATTTTTCAGCAAGGTTTAAACATTCACCAAATTGCTGAGGTCAATTTTTGGCCTTTTGGTCAAAGGGACAAACATATATGTAGAATATTGCTCCCCACTTGGAATGCATCAGTAGGGATGCAGCTGTAATTACTGCTGAAGCAGAAAATACCAAGTATTCATGACTTAGTTCTTGTCAGTGAATGCTAAGAAATTTGATGCAGACTGTTTAAAACCTGAAACATTTTTTTTTGTTTGTTTCTTATGTAAAGAAAGAAGCTAAAAGCTGATCTGTCAAGTTACAGGATGTAACTTGAGAGCTGTGTACTTTATTTTTGTGTTCTCTCAGCCAGACATCTATGGTAAAACAGGTTGAGCACCTCTCTTCTGGTGTCTTTCTGATCATCTTCATATCAAAGACACTTGTAGAAGTGCAAAGTCAGACTATGCTTCAGGAGGTGGAAGGAAACAGAAATTACTTTTTCAATGGGTAGAAGTATTCAGAAGCTTTCCATGCCTTTTCTGAGCTGGAGTTTTGAAAGAAGCACATTTTGATAAAATTCTTGGATGAAAATGGAATTGGAATGTAGTTCCTTCCAGTGTTATTAATGAAACGAACCTCGGTATACTTCAGCTCAGTACACATGACCTACAGAAAGTTTATACACTTTATTGTTTGCGAATTTCTTAATATATACATGCAAACTCTCCTGTGTATATTGTACTTGTCTTAATTTGCTTTATCTATTGTGTTGCATTAAAATTTGAAATGATGGTGGCATGTGAATGATGTCAAACTCTGAAGATCTTCTGTTCACATAGAAGGTGCTTTAAGAATTGACTGTTCTCTTGAGTAAATCAGAATTTCAGGTGTCATTGTGCTGGAAAAGTCTGTGTAGAGGATTTGCCAACATCCCATTTCTTTCCAGCAGCAATGCCAAGTCATCATAAATGACAGCAAACTCTTCAATTTGTTTAAAAAAAGGAAAAAGTATCAGAGAAATTAGTTTAAGAACTTTGAATTTAATATCTCTCATATAATCCTCAGTAGGGTGTTGTGCGTTCTGGATTACATGGTGATTTTAGGAATCACTAGGGCAAATAGTCTGGTTCCTTTGCCCAGAGGAAAAATAGATCCAGGAAACAAGAAACTTGGAAGCAAAACTGGAGAAGAAAGACATTTTGAATTTTGTGTTTAAAAAAACCCAAACACAAAAAAGCCTTTAGCTGTTTATGCAACTCAAAGTACATTATGAACTTATTCCTTCCATGTAACAAAACATACAGTAGATTAACTTCCATGACCAGCTAGAATCCTTGGATATGAGGCCTCTAAGATCATCAAATTTAGTTTTATAGCAGAGGTTTTTCCTTGAGATTCCCTCCTTTGCCAGTTACATATTCTGCGTGGTCTGCCTGTTCAATGCACCACAAACAGATGAGCTCACTGCCTTAACTTCTATTGCTCTGTCCAAATCACACAACACAATCAGGTCTGAAATAACTGTGCTCCTCAGAGACCCCCCTCAGAGTCAGTGAGGGGCTCCTGACTGGCTCTCTAGACTTCCTTATGTATGGCCATTCATTTCCTTACCAAGGTAATTTCCTCTTTATTATTACTGGTACAATGGGAGAGACCAGAAATTTTCTCCCTCAACTGTAAATGAGTGCATGGAGTTTAAGAGGTCTCTCCCACCTTTTTGAAGAAAGATGGTGGTACCTTTTCCCTTGACTAAGATAATGCAATGCAGACCAGAGTGAAACATTTTGGAGTCCAGCATGTGTCCATGCATGGATGCAGTACCTGAATCTGAAACTGGAGCTAGGCAAAGACCTTAACTGAATATATGATTACACTTTGCTTTTTTTCCAAGCAAATATTCACCAGTCTATAATCTCATCACTTTCTTCCATACTAAATCATTATCCTGATTTAGTATTTTTACCAGGGGCTTGCAGATTTCTGTTATGGTTATCAATTTTAGACTTCTGTATTATAGTAGTATAATTAGAGGCCAGCCATTTCAGACAGCTTTTGTGTGACTTTTTTCCCAGCTAATAACTGTATCTGGGCCCTTGGCTTATCCATTTTGCTTTCTGTGTTTGTTTTACAGTTAATTTAACTGATTTTTTTTCTATTGTCCACAATCAGATGCATTTCTGAATGCTTAAATAGATTTTGCCTTCATAAAAAAAAGCCCAAATAATTTCCTGGCAATCAGACATCAGTACAAAGGTTTCTTTAGCCCTGAGATATTAATGATGTATGAGTTTAAGTAAGCAAGTTTGGAAGTCCAAGATTCCCTCTGGAGACTACTATTTCAAAATTTTTCTACCTCCATATCACTGATCTAATGGAATTTGGAATTGAACTTTAGAAGTTCCTTATTTGTAGTATTCGAATGAAAGTGGTACATGAATGAGATAACATTTGCAAAATGTAATTTTGATCCAGTTCCAAGGAGAACATCTTGTTGTGCTACAGATGTGCTTCAGTACTAATTGATTATTACTTTAGCAGAAAAGCTATTTAGAAGAGTTCCAAGATACAAAACTGACACTGCAACACAAATTGCATGGCATCGAGCTATACTGTGTTTTCTCTTCGTTCATCTTGCTGAAATTAAATATGGCCAGAAGGAGTGATACAGCTTCAGTGAATCTTATGTTAATGCTTTCCCAGAAAATGTTTTCTTTTCTCCCTAAATTATTGATTGAGCTATTAGAGGTCTGAAATAAAACTTTCATTAGTTGTTAGAGGCTTCATAAAGTACGACCTGCTGGAGCATATGAATGGAGTTGAAAGAGAGCCATCTGACTACAGGAATTGCAGCCACCAGAACAAGGCACTTACATGGGCAGAAACATAACATTTGTTGCAGGTTTTTAGTGTTTTGGGCAAAGTCATTTTTAGCAAGAAGTTGACTGATGGTTTTTAGTTGGCTGCATTATGAAGTATAACAAAACACATAAAATACTGCCTTGAATAATGTGTGCTGTCATTTTGAGCTGGTAATTTCACAAGAGAGTGTCCTTTTCTGTCCACAAGCTAAAATTCATCATTCTAAGGACATGTATCCTATAAAACAGCGCTTATTGTTGTCTGCTCCTGAGATTATTTTCAGATTCTCTCCTCTGTGTTCTATAGCTTTTTGCTTGAGATAGAGAGCAAAAGTGGACCAGAGTTTTGAAAGCAACAGAAGGAACTTATGTACCTGTGACTATAACTCACCCTTGTAATATATTTGAAATAGAAAAAAAATCCTACTTTATGTGAATTCAGATGACAGTGGGGCACAATAATTCTGCAGTCTGTTTTCTTGGCTCTGTATTTAGACAGAAACATCTCTTTGCCCTATCTTGTTTAAGTTTGTCACGGTTGCACTATGTGCACCTACCTCAGCCTGTTGCATTGCACTGGTGATTTCAGGATGAAAGCTTGTACTTGATTATCAGTATAATTGTTTCAGGAGGAATGACTTTCAGCAGATGGGAAAATTACAGTATTAGCAATTGTTGTGATTTTATTGCAGGATTTGCACAGTCCAGGAAGGTTTATTAATGATTCTGAAGTTAGATATATTGTCACATCCAAAATATCTACCACTTCTTGCTATTGTCACTGGAATTTAATCTTTCCTCTTGGAGCACATGGATTCCAAAAAAACCCCAAAACCCTGGTTAAAAGCTGAAATCCTGGTATAATAATAATAAACTTTATGATGAGCTACTAAAGACCTATGTGACACTTCAACAGAGGGGGATTGGGAGCTGCTTTTCTCCAGACAGGTAAAGAAAGACACAGATAAAAATAAAGCAATGCTTACAGGCCTGTGCTTTTCCTCCCAGTGAGGTTAAGATTAGTTTGCAAAAGACAGGACACCAAAGATAGTTTACAAAGTGCAGGACACCAAGGAACAACAAGTGGTTAAGCGAATAGAAAGCTGCCTAACATGAAACTTCAGGAGTAGTAAGAAGGGGAAAAAAGTCCTGTTGAGTGAAACAAGAAGACTCAAGGAAAGGAAGAACAGGAATCAGACCATGATGGCACCAGAGCATTATGGAAAATACCATTTGCCACAGCAATAGGGCTGGCTGAATAGCAGGCTTTACAGTTCACAGATTTATATATATTTCTTTTCCTTTTTAATTTGGCTTACTTCCAAATTGGAACAAATCCATTTTTTTAAGAAAAATTTCTTCAGAAAAAAATCCAAATTCCAGGAAAATGTTTTGGAAACACTGACATACTGTGTTTCCAAAACCACACATTTTCCCCTGACCCTACAGCTGCTAGATGAAACTGGCATTCACGGAACAGCTCCGTGGGAAGGCAAGGTCTGTGGCTCGACCTAGGGATTTCTGGTTTTGGGTCAGCCACCTTGGGCAGGCAACAAATACTGGCTTTAAATTGAACTATGAGATGCTTTAGATTTTCTGTTAAAAATTATTTTTCTTTTTCATAGGTATTTTTCATGTGGCTTTTTATAGCTATTTATATTTATATTTACGTTTATATCTATTTTTCTGGAAAAGTTTGTCTAGAAGGAATTGTGAAATTGCTTGTAGAAGGTTTGTATGTGCTTCTTGACTTTTTCACATCCCTGCATAGCAATTCTAAGCATAGTAACAGCTGACTTGCTTTTGCAATTTTGCTTTTCACAATCCATTTTAAAAGTAATCCATAGGTCATCAAACATTTGCAACCCAAACACTAAAAAGCCTGAAGTAGATAGATGACATTCTGCAATGTGTTCCACTCATATTTTAGTGTGATTATTAGAGCTACCTGGGATATGTCAATGTAGCTTGGAAAGATAATGGTTACATTTTTTGGTAATGTTCCCTGTATCCCAATTTTTTGCAGTCTCTCTCTAAACGCTTCCTTTTCCAAAAAGTTTGGCTTCCTCAAGCCACTCTATGATTATACTTTTAAGATCCAAGAATAGAAACAACAGCCCTTTTCTTTCTCTTTTTTTTTTTTTTCTTTTGTGGCATAGCAACTAAGCAACACAGTTTGAATTTTTAAATGCTGAGTGTCCAATACTCACACTGTCATGATCTACTTGTGCAGAAAAAACGCTCTGAAAAACAAAAACCCAGCAACTTGCAAAAACATGGCTAGTTTATAATGACAAATACAATCTGCTGGTGGATACCAGCATGCAGCAAAAGTATGAATAGCTCATGAGCTCATGTCAATTATTTGCATTGAATCATTCGCTCAGTCTAACAGTGAAAGAAAAAAGAGTGAAAGATATGAAAGAATAGAGTGGAAAACCACAGAAATTAGAGAAAATGCAGGCAGCCTAGATTTTAATCTAGAGATGTATAGATATTAGCATGTATATTTCTGATTAAAAGCTTTAGTGTGGTATGCTATCTGAAAAACTAATTGAATGGCTTTTACTTTAGTTAGCAAAAATCTTGTTGCACATGAATTTTGCAGTTCTTAGCTGATCAGCTCTTTCATAGTATGTGCAGAGTGTTCATTTTGTGATTGGAAGTCCAAATAGTTAAAATTATTCAGAATTCAAAGAAGTTAAACTGATGTGAATCAATATATTGAGGAAAGTTTTCCCAGATTTGTTGCTGTTTTCTGTATAAATTAAGGTTCCTTTTCAGAATTTCGGTGATTAGATTAGGAAACCAAAATGTATTATATACCAACTTTTCCAACGAGTTAGCTGTAACACAAGCTCTTGATAATGATTGAGATATGTTTCCCTTGGACAGTGCTGTCTTTGTTGGCAGGAGAACTCAAATGCAAATGAAAGATGTTTCACAGCTCTCTTTGAAATGGATTTAAATATTTTTGGAATTAAAAAAATTAAGACGAGATGAATTACAAATTACTAAATTTTGAAATTTGCAAAATATTTGAAGACACAACTGAGCCCACATCTAGGATATTTGTGTTTAGTTATTTATGGATATCTTTATGTTTAGGAGGGGAACTTATTTGAATAGAAATTTTTGTAGCTTTAAAACGTTCCTGCAGATAAATTCCTGAGATGAACAAATACGTAATTGCACATAGGGTTTTGCTTTCCCATTTTGAAACGTGGGTGAACAGTCAGTATTTGTAAATGTGTTCTTTTTCTATTTTTATTACTATTTTTTAAATAATTCACTCTCACAGTTCGAGTAAGTTCAGCTTACTGCTTGAAGTTTGAGCTTGTATTTTTTTGTTACAAGACTGGCTATGACAGACAAGTTATTTCCTTAGATTTCTGGTTAGATAGATGTAAATCTTATTATCCTGTTTATGCTGAATATATTTTTGGGAAAAGAGCAGTACATTATCTTACATGTTTTTGAATGCATCTAATGAAAATTCACTTTACTTGAGCACTCATACTGAGAATTCATGAAAATTATTGAAAGCAAAACCGGAAGAAATTAAAAATACATTTGACATAAGTTTTCTACAATGCCAACCAAAAGATTTCTTTGCCTTTAGCAGCAAATAAGTAACATACTTGGGAGCAGAATTTTGGTGTTTTAACATCTTTATCCCAAGTTTAAATAAGCTTTAAATAGATAGCTAATGCCAACTGCCAACTATTAATTATAATAACTTATATGTGTATATTAAGGAATTCTTCCTGTGTTTCTGGTTATCTACATTAACAGATAAATATATACTAAGGAATCAAATATAGATTAGTTTTTTGGGTTTGTTTCTACTTCTAACTTGCCTTAATATTCACTTTAAAATAGGTGATTCCTCTCTGTTTAGGAAACTCAGTACAGTTTTAAGGCCTACAAACTGTTCTGTAACCCACTTTATTCCATATTCTGAGTGACTTTGTACATTTTCAGCAGCTGTCCCTTTGCAATTTTTGCTTACAAAAATGTAAAACTGAACAGTTAATCTTGCATAAATATTTATAGATAATAAAACTGGCATGTAATTTGATGCTTTTCTCAATTTAAAGAAAAACATTTGGTGAACTCTTGGTAATATTAATTGTGAATAATTTGGCAGTACTCCCATTTTTTAAGGTGTCAGTTTACAGTTGCATTGTAACATAATCTTATCCGAACTCTGTACAATCTGTTCCAAGGCTAAGGAGATTAAGAATGGAAAAAAGAAAAGGAAAAATGTGTTTTCAATCCATAGCTAATATATACATTCAAGAGAGATTATTTTTAGTTTTAAATGCACATTGTTATATTTGGAAATACTTAGTTTAAAATGTAATCTTGGAGTGTAAGAGCATGTAAAGATATTACATTAAATATAAATCATGTTCATGTTTTCAGTGATTGCCTTTTCTATAGCTTCACTCATCTTGTTCTGAAGTGTCTTGGTAGTACTTATTGTAATTCTCTTGGTAGTACTTACTGTAGTAAGCTGGATTTTTGAGAATGCATTCAGGGATTTCTAGTAGAGCTTTTTTACCCTAATGTCCCCAAATACTGTGTAGTATAATAAAACCCAATGTGATTAGAAGATGGTTGTAGAGGTTGTGCTGTACTGCAGTTTGACATTAGTCTTACTGCTTTCTCCCTCAACAGAGATACATGGCCTGAGATGCAGTGATTAAACCAAGGGAAAGCCTTCAACTGAATCAGAATCAGTTTTCTTACTGAAAGAGCACTTCCTCATTGCCACTAAAATCTGAGAAAAGGCAGAGCACATGGACATAACATGTATCTTTAACTGCATTTACTGGTTGTAAGTGCTGGTTGAAATTCTGGGATAATTAATAGATAGAACACCTCTTAGTTTTTTGGCTGTTTTCTTAGGTTTAGTTTTCACAATGTTTTGTCTAGGTGCTTGCACTTTTTCAAATATTTGATTTTCTTTTGAGTGTAGTCTTTACTCAGAATTCTTTTTGGTTTTGTAGACCGCTGTATAACTTTAAAATACTAGCCCTTGTGCATCTATGACATACTGTGTTCAAACAAACGCTGAATCCTAGCCTTCCTCCCCTCAGGGCTCCTCCCAAGCCTTCAGGTAGCTAGCAGCTGATAAATCCAGTTTCTAGGCTACCAGTGAAACAGATGGTAACACACAGAAAAAAAAAAAAAAAAGAAGTAGAGAAAAACATGTTTTTTCTGCACTTATCTAATTATGTTTTCATGTTGTTCATTAGGTAACATAACTTGTGCTAAAAACATATTTAATTCCAGGAAAAAGAAGCTGCTTTTCAAAATGTGACTAAAATACCTGTAAGAATTTTGAGCTGTAGGTTCCCAACTGTTAAAACAAGCTGTCGTGCAATATAACAACATTTAATACATGCAGCCATGTAATTATGCGTAATAACTAGTGATCATTGTGTATGCTGATAGGAAGGATAAGGGGGAGGGATTGTTGTGTATTTAGCTGGTCCTCTGCACCTGTGGAAAGCAGACAACTCTTCTCACTGTGGAGGAAACAAGATAATGACAGTATGATATTAAAAGCAAACAATTCTTTGGAATAAAATACTGGGAAGAAGTCTGTCAATTAAGGTTTGTTATGGTGAACAGCAAAATTATGTTGTATGTCATCTTAAAGACGAAAGACTAGTGTAATGAAGTCCTTAATTCTCAGTTTACCGCCTAGCTGCTAAATCCATTATTGCTACTTTGGAGAAGATTTATATTGGCTGTTTAAGCTTCTGTTTGTAACAAACTCTCTATACATATTAAACTCTACTTGGTTTCTGAACTAAATAATGAAATTGTCAGCCTGTGTGATCTTATATTTTAGACTAAAAGAAAAACAAGCTGCTGTGAAAACATAATTGTACTAATACTGGGACTCTCAGCAGTTATTAGCTCAGGCGTAGTCCTGCGTTAATGTAGCTAAATGGCTTTTGGACATGAGGTGGCCTGCATCCAGCCTGTTTGGAGTGTGGGTGGGGCTGGCCCACGGTTTTCTACATCCAACAGTATAAGCACACACTAAGCTGATCGGTTATTTATAAAAAGCAACTTAATGTGTTTGGGAAAGATTACATTCTGCTGAAATATTTGTGCTAGCAAAGGGATGTGGATACCTGCCATCTGGGGCTGATGAAAGCTGGTAAAGACTGCTCCCAGAGATAAAAGCACTGTTTTCAGAGAAGGAAGCACCCCATACTGTCATAGCTGTCGAGAAACCAGCATGTGTTACCAGTGTTTTCTCCATGACTTTCCCTAGTAAAGGTCTTTGTAAGAAGACTAGTTGGAAGCCATTCTCTCTTACTAACAAGATTTATATGATATTTTAAGTTTTATTACATCATATCCTTGGTACACTGAGCCTTAGACCAGGATCTCCAGTAGAGATGATTTGACAGCACTGGTGGGCAGGCTCCTTGTGGCATCTCAGAGACCACTTTTGGTGGTTTCGCAAGGACAGGAGTTGCATGTTGATGTTAAAGTATTGTAGCTACAAATATGAGATGGAGAAAAACAGCCCTCAATCCACATAGTTAGACTTCAGTCAGTCATGATGGGTAGTCTTTCCTTTTTGAGGAAAACAGCTCACTGAGACTTGTTAACAAATTACCTACACTTCAGTAGTTAGCTTGTCTTCCTTATGTACCAAAGTTTTATGAAAGAAAAATGGAGCCTGCGCTGTAGCTCTGGCAATGGATAGCACTGGAAAGCTTTTGTAGTGGTTGGTATCAGCACTGTCACCTAATTGTCACAGTAGCTATCTGAGGTCTTTCATTTCAGCATAGTGTAGATAAGAAGGCAATGAACTTAAATGCCCAGGTTAAATAAACTCTTTGAAAGTAAGGTCAGATAAAACCTATTCCAGACAAATACTGATATTGGAAGGTTAGATTGGAGCAGAGGGTCTTACTGTAGTTACTGTTTAACACTTAGCCTGCTGAGCGTATGCCAACAGGTACATCAATAAGATAATTGCTTGTTTGCTTTCAGCTTTTAGAACATTCCTGCAAATCCAGATTACCCCCACTGTAGTCAACTACATTGTGTTGGATTTAAATCAGTAACTATGTGCAGAACCTCAATAATGCAAGCCTAAATCATTGTCATATTCTGGATTGCTGTGATAGGTGCAGGGACACAGTACAAGAATGCTTCTATTCAACAGCCCATCTGCTTCTAATAAAGAATATATTAACAGTAATTAAATACACTAGAATCAAGTGGGAGAACACAACTCATGTTCATATCATACTAGAAGAACATTACTACAAACTTAGCTTTAATGTGCAATAATCATATTCACAAACTGACAATTCCAATCAGCATTGTAGAACTATACAATTAAAGCATCAGTGTAATTAAGAGCAAAGCTTTCTGATAGCCCACATTACAAACAAATGACTATAAATTTGAATAATGTGCTCATCATGAAATTGGCTGTTAATCAGCTCATAATCAGCGTTATAGCCAATCATAAAAGAAATGGATGATCTGGCTTCAGAACAAAATGCTGCCCTTCAACTCATCTACACTCCAGATTATATGCATATGTGCATGTCATGTCTTGAAGTCCTTGTTTCCTGAGCCTCTGATTTCCTCTGTCTACCATTTTTGAGTTTTGTGTGCAGTTGAGGTAATACATGTCAGAGCTGGGTAAATGGAAATGAGAAAATAGTCATTCCGTCATTCTAAATCCAACAGAATGAAGAAAACGTACAGTACAAATGAAGGCTATTGACATGGCTTATTTCTTTCCCTTCAGAAAAGCTATTTTCAACTGTGGAGATTTCCATTAACATAAACAGAGTCACTGGTGACATCAATTTCAAGCTTACTGTTAACAGAATATTTTCACAATAGGGTTGAGAAATGTAAGTGTCAGAGATGACTTCTAAGACTGTATTGCTCCTAAAAGGAATTTGAGCATGCCTTCTTTTTCCCTTTTCCTTTTTGGTGAGCTGGATTAGTCTCTTGATCTGACTGGAAACTGATCTTCCTGGCAAATGTTTTCATCAGGAGAAATCAGCTGAGCTGGTTCACCTCAGCATCACCACAGCCCAGGCAAAGCAGCAGGGCAGGGAGGCAAGATGGGGAAAGAGGTTTAGAGCAGGTTAAGCAAAGTTCAAAACTCATTTTGAGGGTTGTCATTTTGATGATTCCTGACTTGCGCCAAAGCCTCAGAAAGCAGCTGGAGTGTTTTAATGGAGTGCAGCAAGCTTTGAACGGAGATAAACACTAGGTAGTTTCTCTGAGAGCTTTCAATTGCTTATATAAAAAAAGATTGTAAGCCTTGCAACTACAAATGCTATTCTATTACAAATTACAATTTTATGACAAATAAAATATTACTGATATCATAATTACAATGATGACAGATTTTGACTGCTTGTTTATGACTTACAAGCTAAAGAATTGTTAACAATCTGGAAACTGATTATCTTAGTTTTAGACCGTGAATTAGTGCTCCAGAGTATTTATCCATAGTATTATTGTTATACCCGTGATAACAGAAATAGGTAAATGAGGTTAATTCTGTAGGACAAAGCTATGTCTGTTAGATCAACTTGGTACACCTGAAAAGGATTTTTTTTATTCATGTAAAACTTTCTTCCAAATCTGAAATTGAAGTAAAATTTTTCAAGCTGAATATAGTTGGAGAGTAATTGTTCTGCTTAGAACTATTTCGAGGGTATATGAAGATGATGATGCCAGGTTCTTCTTGGTAGGACAGGTTATGTAGCAAGGGCAATGGCCACATACGTATCTCAGACATTATGAAAAACATTTTCACTAGATGCTGTTCTGAATGAGTTTATCAGATAAGTTATGGAATCTCCATCTCTGAAAGTATTTGTTGTCTGTCTAGATCAAGTCTTGGCCTATCTGGCCGAGTGCTGGCTGTAGTCAGTTCTGCTTGGAGCAGGATGTACTAGATAATCTCCAGAGTCCCTGCCCACCAACGTAGTTCTGCGCATCTCAGCTTTGAAGGCTGATGCTTCCATTTCAGACTTAAAGAAATTGTGTGCTGTGAAGCTTTGTCCATTTGTTGTCTAGTTAGGTGAGCAAGTAAAACATACCACTTGCACAGTGTTTCCTTTATTGATAAGGCTAAGCTTGTGCCTGCTATTATCAGTATCCTGTCACATAAAAACTCTCTTCCAATGGTTTAATTTTTGACTGCTGTCTTTTTTTGGGCCTCATGTCAGGCAGACTGTTGTAAATGGATATGAAACTCCAGTGGTTTCCTCTGTTGGTTTGTTCAGTTGCTTCTGGTTTATACTGGTATAAATGACAACTGTAGAGATTTGCCCTGAGTTGATGAGAATTCAGTGGATATAAAATCAGTATTATGTGTCAACATTAATAATTCCAGGGCTGCATAGGTTTTATGATTGTGCTTTCTATTACACAGGCTTGAAAGTTTACCGTGAGGTTAAAATACAAGATTTTTCCTTTTAAATTCTTGGTAGGTGAAAATATTTACAAATGCTGGTGGGAATCCTTCCTTGTGTAAACAATAGATTTATTTCTTCTTAGTTTTGAAAGCCAATGTATATTTAAAACTCTTGTTTGAGAGAAAGGAGATAAATCCCACCTGTTCTCCTTTTCTACTGCATACCTTATCCTAAATCATTCATTTTTTTTTAAAGACTGTATGTGGAGTTTAACAGACAATAATTATAAACAGCAGGATTATACACTATGACAAGGATGTAACTCATGGGAGAAGAGAGAAGTATATTCTGATGATCTATCTTTTCCACAAACTTTTTTTTTATATTCAATATAATTGTACAAAGCAGTGATCTTTTTTCTTCCTAGTTGTGTAATTTCAAGGCAATAAAAAGAAGCATAATAAGAACATATGGAACATGGACTTTGAAAAAGAAACAGTTGGCAAAACTGTGTTTCAGATTGCTGTCAGAATATCAGCCTTTCGGCAAGCTTGGAGTAGAACAGATGGGAAAAGTCAAAACTGGTGATAGTTTTCCACGCTTAACACAGGAGAGCAAGTTAACAGTCTAATTCATCCTTGGCATAAGATAATTGCCTTTTCATTTTTTTTCTTGTAACGGTATTTGTGGCCAGGGTGTTTTTGTTCTCTCTATTTCTATACGAAGGCTAGAGAATCACTGCAGATTACACATATGTGCTGAGATTTATGCACTAAACTAGGAAGAGTGAGGTAGGATATAAGGCCTCTTTGTCAATGGAGCACTAGACACCATTTCATCCACACTGTGTGAAATGAAAGCAGTATGATGAATGAGAATGGGAATGAACGGCTGTGCCTTGCTCCAGGACCTGTTTCCACAGGGTGCCTACCTTTAACAGGCTTCATTTTACCAGCCTGGATAATCCTTTTGACTTCAGAAGCTTTTTTTCTTTGGACTTCAGTGGGACCATGGATGGACTGCAAGCTATGCAAGCAAATGCTTCAGGTCTTTGGGGCTTGTGCATCACTGGAATGATGATGCGTCTCTGTATTGAAGTGACTTTACAGGTTCTTAGTGCTTTATAAAATACAACTTGAATATATTTAACCTTAAAAATAATAATAACACAGTTTCTACTTGCTGAGATGTAACAAGTGTGTCATACCACAGCAGATACAGGACTAGGTTCTTGGTTCCAGGAGTAGGGGAGAATCAGTTTTCTTACACATTTAAATGCTAAAACAAAGGGCAGACGAACAGTAGCTACCAAATTTTCACCTAATAAAAAGCAATAGACTGGTTTGCATATTTCAGTTGTTCTGAAAAAATAGCTATGGAAATATTACTCAGGTGGACCGTGCTTCCTAAAGGATTGCAAGGATTTAGCTACAAGCATCTCCTGTTGAACTTTTCTTTCTTTCCCCAAAAATACTGGAGTCTTGTTATATGGCTGCATAGATAGATACATGCAGGCCAATAGAGCTAAAGCTGTTGAGTTTTAATTGAAACTCTAATAATGAATCTTACACTATCAGCTTAGTTAATTTTAAACCACCTGATTATAAGAACTAAAAGGACAATGTATACTACAAGCCTGAATTTTGAAGTGGTAGAAAGACTGAGTATTCAGGAACAGTTAGGAAGAGAAATTAAAAATACTTAAATAGTGTAGTTTGATATTTATTATCTCAGAACAGAAATAATTTTTCAACTAATGCAGTGTTCCACGTCTACATCTGCCTTCTGGTTTGATCCCTTCTACCATGGTGTCTCAGATGATATTTTCAGGCTTACATGAGCAGAAAGGATTTTTAGAAGACAGAGGGATAGAGGGAAATATGTTGATATATTTTTTGCTTTTCTCTTGGCAAAGGGAATTGTTGAATTATCTTATTAACTGATATTTTTTCTGAGCCAGAGATCTTTAATTTTTATTTCTATACCTGTATGAGAATACATAGAACGCTGTATCTATAAAATACCATCCATAAAGCTGGAAGGTAATTGATAAGAATTTCCTGGCATTCTTCGTGGCATTGTTCTGTGTCTTCCTGTGGTAACTCTGAGAGTAGTGAGATGTGGCACAACTTCTGATCACTTCCCATTAGAAGTCCTTATAAAGCAGCACTAGCTCAGTTTACTGTGTAGGTTTAACCGTCAAGATACCTAATGTGAACTAGTAAATAATAGGACAGCTCCATACATAACATCTTCTGCACTCTTTCTGCTTATGTTCTTTTCTCAAATGTCTGTGGAATCAGTAGGCATCCTGTGGTTGCTATGAATGTTGTGGTGAAACCACAGTACGAATATTGTAGAAGAATAAAAGTATATCCTTTTACTTCTCTACCTTGGCCTGTTGGTGCCTTATACAGCTTTTCAAATTTTCCTATCAGAGTTATGCTATATGGACAATTATGAAGTACTTTCTAGTAAACAGTAGGAATAGGCAAAAAGTGCTTTATTTTACTGTATACAACTTTAGAGTAATTGCTAGTAGACAGGCTGAACATTCAGAAATGCCATTTAGCAGGTAAATATCAACAGATTTTTGTGAGAAATCTGTGATTTTGCAAACATGAATAGTTGTCATCTCAAAGAAATAAGGCCACGTGGCAATGTGCAAACTGAAGAAGGAAACTCAGAAGCTGATAGCTTTGTGAAACAAGTAAGAACATATTACAACATGCTCTTAGGGAGGGTTCACACTTTATCAGAGCTTGACCTTGAAAACAAAGTGATTCAAACTGTTCCAGCAGTTCTAAAAGACATAAAAGGAAAACACACAGCAGTAAGAGCCAAAATATGTGTCAGTAACTAAGTTTCTAATGCTATGTTTACTTAATATTTTACATTATGCCTGGTTCTTTTGGGAACCTTTTACTCAGTTTAGTTTTCCATTCCTATGTAGACTTTTTTTTTGGCTAATTTATGTAACTGAGAAGCTCTTACACAGCACATGAGCAAAGATTTGCTAAGCTGTCCCAGGAAAAATAATTCTCAAAATATTTCAGTGCCCAAAGTGTTGCTGCTGAAATGAATGTAGGAACAAATGGAATTCTCTGATCTTATACATCAAGTCAGACTGGAGGTGTGAAAAAAGATCTAAATACTCTGCATGGCTGTTTAAATTATAGGAATTGTTTTTCCTGATTTTCCTTTGGAGTTTGAAGATAAGAATACCTTCAATTCATGCTGGAAGGAACTCGAATATCAATTCTGCGCACAAACTGGTTTATGCACTTATATCTTCCTATGATATTTCCAACTCTTGCGTTTTAACTTGGTTTCTCGTAGAACAAACTGAAATGAACAGATCTCAAAGGAAGTGTCATGGGTTCAGGAAGTGAAATATTAACAGGAAAAACAGATCTGTGCCAGATCTAGTCAAACTGCAAAGCTGGATCAAGCTGTGATCCTGCATGGTCAGCTGAGGCCAGACATTGGAATTAGGAGCTTTCTGTCTCATTCTGCTCTCAAGCAGTTCAGAGTAGCTGCTTGATTTTGATCTATTTGAGACAAAAGAGCTGATGGGAGAAGGCTTAGTGAGGCTGAAGGAAGAGTCTATAATGAGAGCAAGTGAGAGAATCAATTAGCTGCCAGGGTGGGACCAGAGACTGGAACAGTTTAGGGAAAAGAGACACAGTGATGCACTCTCCTGGTCCCCACAGCATGGTGTGCAGAGGAAGGCGTTGGACTAGGGGGGAATCATGTGTGATCAAGTAATTAAAAATCTGTCTGAATGCCTATTAAAAAAAGGCGAAATGAATTTTTCAGATTAATCTAATTCTCGAATTTCTAGTTGTTTGCTCAGTGCCACAGCTTTATTTTGCCTTTAACATACTTCCTTTGCGTGTCTCATTTGAAGTGTTCTTTAATAAATGGAAAGGTTATTAAAAATTGTTTTTAATTCAAATTACAGTGGAGCTGGGTTGAGGGTGTGGTTTCAAGGAGAGTAAAAGATAGTAAACAGACCTAGTATAAATATACATTTTAGTAGAGCTGCTTTTCTGGTGAGGATTATTTCACACATTAGCATTCCCCTGAACTTTCAAAATAACATATACAGACAAACCACACAGTAAGGGAAATTTGCCCTTAAAAATAAGCAAAAAATTATTCCTCAGCAGGCTTGCAAAAATGGTTTTTAAAACCCTTACTTCTTCCCTACTCTTTTAAAGGCTGAAACACCGGGCACAGATCTGTTTCTGATCATTTATGAGCTAATTACTGCACTTTGTACTGAAATAGTTCTCTGGGATTAAAATTTCTGGTTGCAGCTGTGGAAAGAGAAATTCAGAATATTAATGAAGCAGAGATTTTTGTTACCTTGAGTATTTTTATTCAGTTTTCTTGTATTTTGTCCTTTTCCAGTATAAAAGCCAAGATAAATAGGGAACAACAAAACCTGAGACCTGTTAATTGATTGTTTTCTAAACTTTAATACCAGAGGAGAAAGACATAAATGATTTATATTATTGCACATTATGTACAACTTCAACACTTTAATGTCATTGAAATAATAGGAAAAGTGGTGAACAGCAGAAGAGGACAAAAGCTCTGCGATGCTGAGACAAACTTTTCATAAAGGATATTGTGTTCTTTTTAAGAGTATGAGAAGCAGTCTGATTAAGATAATTATTTCAAAAGATATGGAAAGAATTGAGGCAATTTCTTTCTTCTTGCAAAGTGTTTACTGGGGCAACATTAATATCTCAGATCTCTGGACATTGTGTTTTCCCTTGGTATATATGTGTGAGCAGGCGCAATATTGCTGGGGCTTTAGGTTTCCAGTGCAGGACTTCAGTGTCAGCAACCATCCATGTGCAGAGTGACCATCTGCCTTCTACTGGAGATGCTGCTGCTTCTGCTGAGACACTTCGATTAAACCTGTAAACATGGCTAAGCTACCTGCAGGAAGAAGCAGACCACTGAAGTCTCTTTCCTCTGAACCTTCTTTCTGTGGTAGAAGACGTTCTTCCTCTCAGCACCAGAACTCCTCTCTGTGGGATTTGATTTACAGCTGCTCTATGGATCTGCAGATTAATACATGCACAGTCTGACCAGACACTTCTCCAAGGGGCTTCTTACACCCATGCAGGACTAGCCCTGTGCAGGCAATCCTGCCACTGGCAAAGCATTTTCCTGGGGCCTGCTCAGACTGGGCAGAGCAGGCTGTGCACTGGCTGATCTTGGCATGCCACTTCCTGCAGACAACCCCATAGTTCCCACATTTTTCTTTCAAAAGTGGAAAGAAGTTGCCGCTATGCTGCTTTTTACTTCTGTCACTGGACTTGAAAGAAAGCTTTCTGAAAACGCACTTTGAAAAGTACAAAAAGGAAAAAGAGCGTTATTTCAATTTTGTGACTTACAGCGCTATTGGGGTGAGTCCTAAACTGTCAATGAACTCGGACTGGCAGAAATAGTTCTACATTTGTTGAAAATGGAGGGAGCTGTAAAACATTTCTTGAGTAAATAAATATTTGGATAATATTTTTTCTCTGCAGTGTTTTCCTAAAAAGAAAAAGGAAGAAATGTTTTTAGTGGTGTTAACTATTAGAGTTTTAATGGGGAATCACAGCTTTTCCTCTAGAAGAGGCTTCCATGAGGTGCAGTGATTTGCCTTCTCAGATGCATATAATTTGTATGGATTGATTTTGGCTTTTGGTATTGACAGAAATTAGCTGGTCTGAGCCAGCATTATGTATTGGAATGCAACAGAACACCACAACTAGTCCAGGAGAAGTGTTTTGAGCAGCTGAGCCACATGACTGCAGAAAACTTCCCCATTGTGCAGCAGCAGCATGTTACACATCAAAAGGTACAAAATAGAGGCCTTGTCCATGCATGCAGTTATTAGAAAAATCACAGAAACACTTTGACCACAGCACTCTGATTAAACATGAATTAAGCAAAATGGTTTAAAAACTGCCTTGGAATGCCATTTTTCTGCAGTAAAGCACTTTCTGCATGCGTTTAACTTTACCATGAATACTCCCATTGATTCCAGTGGGACTGCTCTCAGTAATAAATTAAACACTTGTAAAAGTTTGCAAGATTAGCCCTTTCCCAGTGGAATTATTTTGAATATATATTGGCTCAATAAGGACAGGAGTAAGTCTAATTTATCTAAGAAGTATTCCTCAGAGAAGGTGATATATAGAAGTGTATTTCTAAATGTGGAGTTCAGACACTCTAAACTTCAGTCTATATTTGGAATAGGTGTGCTCCACAGTGTGCTTTAAAGACTGTATGCATGGATTAATCCAATTTTTTGACTTGGAGAGCAGGTCTACAAACAGCTGTATTGGCACAACACAGATGTGCTGTGGTGGGAACTCCTTAAGCTCAAAATACAGCCACAGCTTCCTTCTCCGTTATAGGATTACTGCTTCAGTCTTACTATGCTCCAGGGCGAAACTATAACCTTTAGAGAAGAGCCTCAAATCTCTGGAAGATGAGAGAGTTAGATTGTTAGGACTGTAATGCCTAAACACTTATTGATAGGATTATATCAAGGTGAAATGGAAAGAAGAAGGATTTCTGCATTTTGATGGAGACAAGACTTTTTGTGAAAGAAAATTTGCAGAACATACAATGCCAAAAAAAAAAGTAAATTGTTCTGGGGCAATCTGCTTAATATCTGAAACCAGAGCAGGTAAACAGGTAATAACTTATCACCTACAACTTTCAGATATAAAGAAGTGGAAGAGAAAAATGAGACTGAGAAAATGAACATGAGCCGGCTTCAGTGTGTGCTCACAGCCTAGAAAGCCAACCGTATCCTGGGCTGCATCAAAAAGAGCGTGACCAGCAGGTTGAAGGAGGTGATCCTGTCCCTCTACTCTGCTCTCGTGAGACCTCACTTGGAGTATTGTG
>WYDI02031443.1:2417-19590 GCA_009867235.2 Psittacus erithacus
GAATGCTCCATCCCTGGCGGTGTTCAAGGCCAGGTTGGACAGAGCCTTGGGTGGCATGGTTTAGTGTGAGGTGTCCCCCCCCGGCAGGGGGGTTGGAACTAGATAATCTTAAGGTCCTTTCCAACCCTAACTATTCTATGATTCTGTGATTAAGCCTGTTTGCTTTCCCTGCAGTGCTGCATGCCCCAGGGGCCAGGCAGGGCTGTGAAGGTGGCTGCTGTTGGCCACTGACTGCTTTGCTGGTACTGCCTGTGCCCCAGAAGCATCACATGGGGTTTGTAGCAGCACATCTCTTGTGGGGGATCAAAGCAGTTCTTGGCAGAGGATGAATGTCAGTCTCGCAATGAGCTGTGCTGGCAGCAAGCAGAGGTGATGCTCGGGTGGGAGAAACCACAGAGAAAACTACAGAAATGAAATGTTACCAACTTCCCTTTACTGGTATCTAGGCTGCTTGAAGTGAGGAGGCAGAGGCGCAGCCCTGGTGCAGCACAGCCAGGGCTTGTTCTGCCAGCACTGTCACGCTGTGCAGTGGTGGCTTGTAGTGGCTGCTGTGGCCCTCTGTCCCCAGCCGTGTACCTCCTGCTTCCTCCAGCTCACATACCTACTCTTCTGAACATAAACATCACTGTGAAGGACATGAAGGCCTTCTGCTATGCCTCTTTATTTTCCCTGGGTGTCTTTGGAGTGAGGAGCAGTTGCAGTAGGAGGTCAGGAAGTTTTTCTGCTGTTTGCCTACTTAGGTCATGGTGTATTTTTATGCCCAAACACCAGAGTTGCTCTGTATGTGGTGTAGTTTCAGATGGGCATGGAAAAAACGGGCATTTAAAGCACTGCTCTGGTGACTGAACTGTGTATTTGTGATGAGAAAGCCCTGTTCCCAGTGGGGATGTAGGCTCCATGCTCACTGCCCAGCCTAATGAAGGCATTTAGGAGGTAGAAGCTAGCAGCATGTGCTTGAGCCCAGAACCTGCCGTGTGCTCGGCTGCATCCCCATAGTGTGAGCAGCAGGTTGAGGGAGGGGATTCTTCCCCTCTGCTGCACTTTGCGGAGAACCCCCCTTGCAGTCCTCCATCCAGCTCTGCAGCAAGAACACAAGAGGGACGTGGAGCTGTTGGAGTGAGTCCAGAGGAGATGCTGCGAGGGCTGGAGCAGCTCTGCTCTGAAGCCAGGCTGAGAGAGCTGGGCTTGTTCAGCCTGGAGAAGAGAAGGCTCCTTAAGGAGAGACCTTAGAGCAGCTTCCAGTGCCTAAAGGGGCTACAAGAAACCTGGAGAGGTTTTTGGACACAGGCCTGTAGGGACAGGCCAAGGGGGAATGGCTTTAACGTGCCACAGGGGAGATTGAGATGAGCTCTTAGGCAGAAGTTCTTCTCTGTGAAGGAGTTTTGCCTGAAGCAGAGTCTTGCATCTGAAGCAGGGCAGTGGGCTCAGTTAGCCCCTTCCCTAGCAGCCTGTGCTGGGAAATGATCCTGGCTCCAGGACTGGACGGGGAGATGTGTAAATGCTGCCTCCTGCTTGCAGTGCAGGCTTGCTCCCACTGCTGTTCCGTATCCTGGGGGATGAGGTAGGTATATGTCCTCCGGCAAATAAATACAGATCATTCCCTTGTCTCCAGAGGAAGATAAAACATAAACTGTCTATTTTCTGTACTAAAGCCCTAGAAATAGTTGGAATTTAAGGTAATTATCTTTATTGCTTTTTATAGCACCCTGTGAAGGCTGAAATCTAATTTGTGTTTCACTAACAGGGAGCTCCTGGTGATGACTCAGAAAAATCCATTTGCTTTATTGACAAACGTGTCTGTTTTGCTATCGGGGCAGTATTCTTCCAGGAACAGCGAAGTGCAGGTTGTAACACAACCGCGGGTTTTCATTCAGGATGCAAACTTTGATATCAATTGGCAAGAGGGAAAATTAGAGTTGATCTAATCAGAGTGGAGCAACTCTGCTTTATTAAAGATAATTCTAAATGAGTTTATCCTTTAGTGGGTGTGCAGTGATGGTGCACATTGCTTTGTTTAAGCAATTGCAATGCTCTTGGAGCTTCTTAAGTGGAGCTTGCAGAGAAGATGCTTTTCCTGGACTCCTGGTGCCCTGTGGCCATTTCTGAGCCCAGGTTTTAAGGAAGGAGATGGGAGGTTGCTCGCAGTTCGTAACAAACTCTTTGCGTAGCCAAAGATGTGGGGACCCCTTGTGCAAATGAGCTGCCTGTCAGCACAGCCTGTGCTGTGGTTTGGAGGGTCTGATGCTACTCTGGTACTGTAGCTCTATGAGAAGCCATTGTCCCGCTGCCTTTTTAGCCACGATGAAGGGGAGTGCTTTCTGTGTTGACTCTGTATGATACCCAACCAAGAGCTGCTTGCAAGAAGAACCTCTGCTCTGGAGCTAGGCTAAGAGAGCTGGGCTTGTCCTCTTTAGGCACGGGAGCTGTTCCAGGGCCTCCCCAGAGCCTTCTCTTGGTTCCAGGAAGACCTTAGAGCAGCTCCCAGTGCCTAAAGAGGCTACAAGAAAGCTGGAGAGGGGCTTTGGACAAGGGGCTGTAGGGATAGGACAAGGGGAAATGGCTTTAACCTAACAGAGGGGACACTGAGATGAGCTCTTAGGCAGAAGCTCTTCCCTGTGAGGGTGCTGAGACGCTGGCACAGATTGCCCAGGGAAGCTGTGGCTGCCCCATCCCTGGCAGTGTTCAAGGCCAGGTTGGATGGAGTTTGGAGCAACAGGGTTTAGTGGAAGGTGTCCCTGCCTGTGGCACGGGGTTGGAACTGGATGAGCTTTAAGGTCCCTTCCAACCCAAACCAGTCTGGGATTCTGTGAAGAAACAGCATGGGCTTTCAGTTCTCCCACATCCCAGAATGTTCTTTTACTCTTTCAGGCAGTGGTGTTTGTTGAGATGGTGGCTCTGCAGACTAACTTAGCAGAGATGCTTTGAAGTCATGCTTCTAAATTGTTGGTTGGCTCACATAGCCTCCTCTCCCTCCCCCAAAAAAAAAAGTCTTCAGTTTAACACTGTCCCTTTGGATACTGCTGCAGATCTCCTGCAGCTCAAGTCCTGAGAGATTTTATCTAACAATGGAGACGTAAGAAGTAATCTAGGGTTTAACTGTATTTTTGGGAAGGAGGGATAGAGCTATAGAAGAGTAATCTTTGCCTTGAAGCAGAGCTTGATTTCTGTCAAGTGTCTGTAGCCCTTCCCAAACACAAAAAAGAGAAAGGGGGAGAAAACACCACTTTCTGTAAACATGGACTGATAGATCTGGATCACAGAATCATAGAATGGACAGTCAGAGCTGATCTCTTGTCCATCTCTGAAGACCTACTCAGTGTTTGCTCAGCTTTTTATTGGTTTCCTTTCAGGAATTGACTACAAGACCACTACTATCTTGTTGGATGGCAGAAGGGTCAAGCTGGAACTCTGGTGAGTGTTTCTGAGCTGCTTTGGCTGTGAAGGCAGAGGCTGCAGTGCTGCTATGGGATGTTGAACTAAGCTGCAGAGAGCTCAGAACATCCCAAGGTGTGCAGTGAGGCTTGCTAGCTGCTCCCACCAGCCAGTTACATGGGCAAACCAGACCTTCCATTGACAGAGGAGCACAAACTTCATGCTGTTCTTCGGAATAGTCCAGTTTCAGTCTTTCTCCATCATGTTCCCATACAGCTCTCAATCATTAAGGGAATGGTACTGTTTCAAAAGCAATACTGGACTCTCTTGAAATCCTAGGATACAGAAATACAGACAAGAGAAGGAGGAAAAAACAACAGGTGAAACTCTTAGTTCCTCCAGACCTAGATGTTTCTCAGTGACTTCAGTATTAAACTAAAGAGCAGTGACTAGACCTCACAGTTCATGTCAAAGTATGGCAAAGCCCTAGAAAGCAGGATTTACCAGGGTGACCTGACACTGGGATGGAGGTAGGAGGATGCTGCATAGGAGGAGTAACCCCCCTGCCTTATCTGTGGGCACCAGAGGGCGAGTTGGAGTCCTTCTGGCAGAGCACTGTCTGTGGTTTAACCTGATGAGAAGCTGACACAGCAATCCTGGAGATGGGAGAGGAAGGATGGGCAGCCTACCCCTACTGTGGGTTTCAGCTGCTCTGCTAGGGAATGACACAGGCCCTAAACCATGAAGTTAAATAGTCCCTTTACAAATGCTTATGTCAAATAACAGGAATACTAGTGATCTGTGTGAATCATTCAATAGAAATGAGCACCATGGTCTAAGCCTCCGTGAAGGACTCCAGCAGGGTATAGTATTATGGTTTAATTATATCCCTGCTCTCTGAAGCTGAGTGGCCTCTTTTTTCTTACAAAAGAACAGAAGCAGCTAATTTATCTCTTCTAGCTTATATGTTTATGTATGTCACTTAGATTCTTTTTCTCTCTCTTGTAAGATCACAGGAGATGTCTTTTTTTTTAACATTTCAGCCCCAAGTGTGTGGTTACTGCTTCCCTCTTGAAACCTTCTTTTTATACTGTTAATATAATCTTTCATCATTACTTTCCTTGTGCAACCCAACACTTGATTGTCAGGGAGGAGGAGATGTAAGCACAGACTGTGAGATTGATATCTAGAACCAATAATATGACCCCTGAAAGCTTTAGATCTGAAAGAATGACTGTCCTGAACTTGGGATCAGGGCCTTTCTCATATAGCTGGTGCAAATTTGGGGCTGAGGGATTCGTTAGGCTTCTCCGTGGCCATTGGTGTGGGTTTTTTTGTATCTATTCCTGCCCAGTGAATAGATATGACAAACATCATAATGTGTCTTGGATTACCCTGATGCATTTCAGTATACAGAGGTTAAATCAGTGTGCTGGGCCCTGGCTTACTGTCCAGATGTTCCTGCAGGCACTGGGAGGTGCTGGTGTTGTGGTCAGACTTGCAACTTGATGTTGTTTGTCAAGACCTGCAGTCAGGGCAAAGGAGAGTAACTGAATAGCCCTTTACTATCACAGTGGGCTAGAAGTGCTGTTCCCTCGTCCTGTTGCTGATCCCTCTGTAGGGTGTGAGTGACCAAATCTGTTGGAGATCTGGGTATAGAGGTACTTCCTTTCATTTTTTTGTTAATACATGCTTGAAAAAAAAGTAGAACTAGATAGTGCAAGACAATTTAAACAGGAAAACCTCACTTTAATCTGACAGAGGGGAGATTGAGATGAGCTCTTAGGCAGAAGTTCTTCCCTGTGAGGATGCTGAGGCGCTGGCACAGGTTGCCCAGAGAAGCTGTGGCTGCCTCATCCCTGGCAGTGTTCAAGGCCAGGTTGGACAGGGCTCAGAGCAACCTGCTCTAGTGGAAGGTGTCCCTGCCCATGGCAGGCGGTTGGAACTGGATGAGCTTTGATGTCCCTTCCAACTCAAACCAGTCTGGGATTCTATGAATTTCTCCTGTCCAGAGCAGTTATGTTCATTTTATTCTAGATTAGCTGTTCTTCACATCTAGGAGAGGCCTACAGTCTCACTCTGACTTTAAACTCTCATGGACTGTAAGGAACTAGAGAAAACCCTTTGCCCAAGGGATAAGGATGACTTGTGTCCTCATATATTATAAGGTAGTGCTGAAGCTGAGTTGTTTTGGTTTATACCTTCTCCATGGGAAGTATGATGACAGCGAGAACCTCTGGAGTGTGTCTGACTATAACCAAAGGTGATGATGAACCCATTGGTTCTTCCCCTAAAGCACCATGCAGAGCAGTTTGTGTACCATGTGTGTTCTACAGATCTGTCAAGATCAACACTGAGTTTTTTGTTTCTTTTTTGTTCAGATCCAACAGGATATGTGCAGTTTGGGATTCCACTCTCCAAATTTCGTAACTATAACTTTTCTTTGTTGCAGGGACACATCAGGGCAGGGAAGATTTTGCACCATTTTCAGATCCTACTCTAGAGGAGCCCAGGTAAGTGCTGCTCTGTGAGCTTGCTTTTCCTTTAGGCTGTAAAAAATCTTTCATGCCATAGTGAAGAGCGCTGAAGAGGAACATGTCAAGCATCAAAAGAATGGGATCTCTAAATGCCAAGGGACACTGCGTGTCATCTTGCTGCCTGGAATTCTGTCTTTATGAAATAGTGGGAGAGAGGAGAAGAAATAACTTCCCTAGACTCCTACAGGAAAGGGTTGTTGCAGACTGTACTCAGTGTTAGTTTCTAGAGGGGAGCTGAGGAGATAGGGTTATCGAGGGCAAAGCAATTGGAGCTCCACATCTGCCTTAGCTTTAATGTGGGAGCTCATGCTTTCTGAGGTTTGTCAGATTAGTTTAAGCATGACACTGGCTTTCTCAGTGGAGTTCTTCCAGCCTGTGTTGCCTTCAAGTCAGTTCCAAAAATAGAGTGGCTCCTACTGACGTGTTTGCAGACTTGAAACTAGAGCAGCTCAATTAGATTGTGAAGTATGTTCCCTAAAGCATGAGAGAGAGCATTACATGTTGGGTTCTCCTTTGGGCCCTGCTCCAAAACAGCATCTAGATTCTGAACAGCAGAATCTCATGGTCCTCTGAAAAACTGCTCTTAGTTAATAGTGCTTTCTTACAGTTTAATGTCATCCTCTTAGCAAGGATCCCTCCAGGATAAAGTCTCCGTAAGTTAAATGAACTACTGTATTTTCCCTTTTGTTTCCAATGTGAAAACTTTGAAGCAAATTCCTGCTCTCTTAGCCACTAAGAGTTGCAAGCTATATATCAGCCTGCTGACTGCCAGTGTTCTAGTGGGTTCCCAGCCTTTGGAAACTTCGCCACACCTGTTCAAGCTCTTGTCGCTATTGCTCTTGGCTTTTTGCTCTTTGTAGCTGTGGACCTTGGCTTTGCTAACTGGCAAGATGCATGCTGCTCTCTTAAGGCTTCCTGCAAATTCCCTTGTGCCATAGACATGAGAGCACTTCACCTGGGATGGGCTGTTGATATCTGCTCCAGTGTGTCCTCTGTTCTTGTTTGTGCACACCTCTGGTGGTGTGGGTGCCTTGAGGCTGCTCCTTTGAAGTAGAGACCAGTTTCCTGGTGCTTGCAGAGGTGCAGGACCAGGAGTATTGGAGCGTTCCTTCTGCAGTGGGAGCGTATGGGACCTCCCATTTGCATGATCAGTCCCTTGTGTGAGTTTAAGCTTCCCTCTGCCCTTACTACATTTCAGAAAAATCTAGAGCTCCAATCCTAATCTAAGATGTGGGTTTGAGACCGTGTCCCTTCCCTTCTGAGTGAGAAATGAACAGAATTTGGTCAGTGGGGTTTTCTGATGGCCACAAAGCTTTGGTCAGTCTTCTTCTAAGACCTGTATCAGATGCCCAGTTCAAACTGGCTTCCCAACTGCTGTGTCCAGAAATATCATTTGAGAGCAGTGTTTAAGGCCAGGTCGGATGGGGCTTGGAGCAACCTGATCTAGTGGAAGGTGTCCCTGCCCATGGCAGCGGGTTGGCATCGGATGAGCTTTTAGGTCCCTTCCAACCCAAACCACTGTTTGACTCTATGAACATTTGCAAACCTTGCCTGGTCCATCTTGCCTGCTTGCCTTTCCCAAGGGGTCTGAGAGATGTTCTCAGTAACCCTCCTCAGCTAGGCAGAGGGACCTCTAACCCTAATACTTTATGGCTGAATGCTGGAGGACGGAGCTTACTTGCACAGTTAGGTGTAGCTTATGCCTTTCCCTCAAAGCCTGCATTCTTCTTGTGTAACAGATGCCTTTTCCAAAGCACCACTGTGATGCCTTAATCATGGCTTTTTCAAAAATAGTCAACCTTTACCTTTAAAACCAACAAAACAGCCCTGAACAGCAAGCAGGAGGAGGAGGAGTTCCCAAGTTAAATGTCTCCACGGCCCTCTGAAAGTATTCATGAAATGAGCACAGTGAAAAGCGAGTGCTTCTTAGAATCATAGAATAGTTAGGGCTGGAAAGGACCTTAAGATCATCCAGTTCCAACCCCCTTCTTTGGACAGGGACACCTTCCACTAAAGCAGATTGCTCCAAGTCCCAGTCAACCTGGCCTTGAACACTGCCAGGGATGGGGCAGCCATGGCATCTCTGGGCAACCTGTGCCAGCACCTCAGCACCCTCACAGGGAAAGAACTTCTGCCTTAGATTTAACCTGAACTTTCCCTGTTTAAGTTTGAACCCATCACCCCTTGTCCTGTTGCTGCAGTCCCTGCTGAAGACTCCTTCTCTGGCATCCAAAGCCTCTTGCAGGCTTATGACCAGGGTCCTTGCACTGTCTTCTTCAGGTGGGTTGGTAAAATGTTTCAGCACCAAGTGACCAGCTCCCGTATGTTGATACAGCAATTTTCCTCTGTTAGCAGGAGCACAGATACTGTCTCTCTTCAATAACTCACCACATCTTTCAGTGGATGAGAACAGTGTCATAATTTAAACTCTCCATGGTTAAGCAAAGGAAGAGGACTGTTCGCTTTGCATATCAAATGCCTTTGTGACTGCAGGAATGGACTCCAACGCCTGCAGTTATTTTCAGTATGCAGTAGCTGACCTCTTCTGGCACAGCATTACCATAAAGACAACTTAACCCAGTGCGGTCTCAGGAGACAGGAGATAAAATGTTCCTGAGTTCTCTTATTTCTTCAAGATGTATTTAATGCTGCTTACTCACTTCTTTGCCTCAGCTGTCTGCCCTCCTCTCTGCTGTCTTGGTGTCATCAGGCTTCAAGACTTCTGCTGTAGGAAACCTGATGCAAATCCAGTTGGAGGCAAGAGAAGTGGCTTTTTTTTTTTTTTTAACCTAACAACCCAAAACCTCCGGAAGAGTAAATAGAGCAGAGAGGCGCCAGGGTGGGAAAAGCTCTGTTTAACGTGCAGATATTGGTACAAGAATGGTTTGGTATCAGCTGGCCTTGAGCACCTTCACACTGAAATTAGCAGAAGGTTCTCACTAAGTAGAGAACTGAGACTCTGAACTTGAGGAGCACAAGGGGAGCAGGAAGAAAGTGTTTCCAAAGAGGAGTTTGACAGATTAACTGTGAGAGGAGGAGGCCTCAGCATCCTGCAGCCCTTACAGGGGTGGCTGAGAACAGGGTGCTTCTCTCAGAGCAGCCAGTTCTCTTAAGAGAATACCTGGTAGGAAAAGTGCCTTCAAGTAAGGGAAGCACACTTGACTTAAACACATGTTGTTTCTCAAGTAAGTGTAATGATAAAAATTGAACCTTCTTAAGTAAACGCTGGTGAGGTTGGGACGTGGAAAAAGAGTCACCAGGCAGGGAGCAGACCTTCTTGGGAGTTCTCCTTTACCTCCAGCACAGCCTCATGCATTGCTCAATCTGGAATTCAGGCTTATCCCTCTCAAGTGAACAGACTCTTCTTGAGCACATGAATGCCTTCCCCAGCATACACTCCACACCACTTGCCTGGCTACATGTGGCTTTCATGTTCAGCAGAAACATCTTCCTCTTGAAAACGGCCAAAGTTAAACAACTTCACTGCCCTGGATGAGCTGGCTTCAAATGAGGATCGATCCTTTCTTTCAGCCATGTTTGCCTCAGGATTTGCTGTGAGGATCACAGATGTGTCCTGCCTTCCCTCCCTGCCCTGCCTGGCTGATCTGATCACATCAGAGATACGATGAGCTCTTTGGCTCAAAGGTGGAGGCTTGTGGTGTACTGGAGTGCTTGGGACCATGCTCCTTTTCTCTTCTTGCTTCTCTGGGGTTCGAGTTGTTGCTTTCTTATCACAACTGCTTTCATGATCCCTTTCCTCTTAGGGTCTGCTGGGCCAGCAGGTCCTCACCCCATTGCTTCAGGGTCTCACTTTGGGGCAAAAGAGGAACAATTGTGTCTGGGATAGCAGAGCACTGGGCCTCTAGGCACTGGTGGGGCTGGGAGAGTGCAGAACATGTCGTAGTGATTGCCGGGTCAGGGAGGGTGAAGATGGAAACCCAGTAGTGTAGCTACCTGCAGAGTAAACTGAAGGAGTCTGAAGCTTGCTGTGTTGCAGAAGGATTTTTATATTCATTGTCACATGTCACATTGTCACAGCGCAGAGTATGGTGAAGGTACTTAGTGATGCTTGAAGGTGCTTCAGGAATCTTTTTGTTTGCTCTTGGACTTCTCTTTGTCTTCTGCTTGGCTTTAAGGTCTCTATCACACCAACAGCAGAGCTGGCTGCTGATCTCAACTGTTGGTGCAGCTGTGGCTCTTCTGACTGCTGTGAGCAAATATGAGCTATTCCAAGTCATCACAGAGGGGAGAAAGAGATGTGGTGGTACTTTCTGATACAGCAAGGAAGAAGCAATGCTAGAATCATTCCTGATGTCCTCGTGTGCCAGTGATTTAAACTCTTTCTGCAGATGTGTCTTGCCAGCTCTTCCCAGACAGTGTGATACAGAAGGGCCTTCGTGAATAGATTCAGACCATCTACAGGAATCATTGAAAGATGCTCCCATCTTAGAGCTAAGCTGCAGGAATAATGAATATTGTTGAGTTCTGCTTAGGCAGATGATGTGAGTAGCTGCTGTTTGTCCTGCTCAGGGCTTTTTAGTATCCAGGAAGGTGGTGGCTTTTCTGGCAGCTCAGCAGACTCTTGAAATGTAGGCTCTGCTCTACCTTAAAGGCTCTCTGCCTTAAAAGCATTAGTGGTTGATACCTTACCTGCCTCAGATTGTCCAGCTGTTGGTGGAGCCTTCCTTGCAGGCGAGAATGGTTATCAAAAGCTCAGTGATAAATAACCCTTCCCTCCAATGTGTTAGCCCGCTGGATGTGGTTTGGCAGCAGGATGTAATTGCCCATGAGCCAAGGCCTCAGGTGCCAGCTGGAAAGCCCTGACCAAGCATCGCTCTGAAAGAGCAGGCAGGAGAGACAAAGTGTTCTGGTTGCTGTCAGTGCTGGATCTTGTTTATGGTTTATCTCATCCTGTGGGCTAGAGAAATCCAGTCTGGGGAGGGTCTGACAGGCTTCTTCAGCAACAGCTTTTTTCCATCAGTGGAGAATACCAGTGAGTGACACTTCCTGGCCACCTTGGCATCTGCCATCATTGAGCTCAGGTCTCTGGAAGTCGTGTGAGTCCTTGCTTGCTGCCAGCAGTGTTCTTGTGTGCTTATGCAAGCTGCTGGAGATCCAGCTCCTAAAGCATCTGAGAAGCCTTTTTGGAGAAGCCTGCTTTGCACTGATGGGTGAGCATGCTGCTTGTCCCTCACCTTTAAAAACCTCATGCTTATAAGCCTGGTCTAAACCTGCACCAAGCAGATAGAGCTGATGCTTACCACACACACATCTTGATTGTGTGGGCAGGTCTTTGTAAGCTCCTGCTGAAAGCAAGTTTGGGTTTTGGCAGAATAAGCATCCACATGTGCTGCTGGATACATTGACACTGGCTGCCAGTATCAAAATGAATCTTCTCGGGCTCAGTCTTGCCATAGTGATTGGACTTCAGACAGAAGTTCTTCCCTGTGAGGGTGCTGAGGTGCTGGCACAGGTTGCCCAGAGAAGCTGTGGCTGCCCTATGCCTGGCAGTGTTCAAGGCCAGGTTGGACAGGGCTTGGAGCAACCTGGTCTAGTGGAAGGTGTCCCTGCCCATGGCAGGGGGCTGGAACTGGATGAGTTTTAAGGTTCCTTCCAACTCAAACCATTCCATGATCCTGTGATCTCTTCATGTTTCTTGTTCACTACACTTCATACTCATGTGGGAATTCCTGCTGCTGGTGTGCTTGGGGCCATGCTGATCCCAGTAGTGTGGAAATGAAGTTTGAAAATCCAGCTGTGAAAAGACCTGAAACAGGCCTGGGGGCAAGTCCAGTCAGTCTACCTCCCACAGAGGCCTATAGGCAGGTTGAGGAGATAAAGAAGAAAGGCTGTTGGAGGGTTGGTGAGAAGTCCACAATACCCTTGATCTGAGAACCTGAGTGTGCAGCTTCTGACTTCCTGCTGGTGAAGCCCAGGGTACATAATGCTTACAAAGGTGCTTTGTGAAACTTGGAATTGAGACGTCTGGAGATGATAAGGTGTTGACAGCACATAAAGAATAATTTTGGCTGCAAATGGGAACCTGTTAATTTGTCTAGCTGAGGAAATTAAAATTCTGTGCACATTATTCCAAAGGAGACTTTGCAAAACCTGAAAAAAACCCCAACAGATCTTACTTGGAGCTGTCTGCAGCAATGGAGCCAGCTCCCTGTCTACGTGCACATCTGTGCTGTTCTCTGTAGGGGAGAAAATGGTCATGACAGCATATTTGGGATGTGTGCTCTGGAAACGTGATGTCTGGAGCATGCCAGCACTACTTGGAAGATGTATGAGGTTATCTGGCATCACCAGGAGCTGTTTTTAAGACAGCTTCCTCTGTCCTCTGGGGTGTTACAGTGAAGCTGGTCTAACACTCATGCCGAGGAGGATGAGGACAGCAGCAAGGCATAAGACAACTTGGCCATGGAATCTTCTGACCTTGGGAAGCTTTCCTTGACAATCTTGACCCTAAATGTGTATACATGGGGCTGTGTTATGACTTGGAGGGTAAGCTGGCAGACAGTGAGTTCCTCAAGTCGTGGTCTTGACCTTGCACCCTGCTTCTGAGAACCTTGGGCTGGGTTTTTGCTGATGTTTTATCCTTCTTCCTATTTAAAGAAGATCCAGACAGCAGCTGCCAGCAAGCTTAAAAGCTCTCTCCTCCTGGAGCATATTTCTGTCAGAAGCAGTCTTCACAACCCAGGCCTTGGGTCTGTTTCTCTTGGCCAAAGGAACTTGTCAGTCCAGAACTGAGATAAGTAGACTTTATTTCACTTGCTGGCCGTTTGTCTGGGAAGGGAGTCGCAACACTTTTTGCTTTGTTATTTCCTGACTCTCATTCATTCATATGTGCAGCCTTGGAGCCTGGAAGTCAAAGTAAATACTACAACAATTGAAAGAGAGCTCAGAGTCTCTCTTTTTTAACTTTTTCCCCTCCTAAAATGGGCTGTGTCCTGGTAGTGGGGATTTCATGATTAGGTTCTCGGTTTGTGGAGTTTTTAATTCTGAAAAATCACTACTTATTTTTTCCTATCTAAGCCTAGGAGAAGCTGATTCTCTTCTCCAAAACAAACCCAACTTCCCATGCCTTTTGAGAAGGCAGTGTTTTGACTGTACTAGAAATGACAGAGCAAAAAATTCTGGACTCCAGGCATGAGCTCCAGGCTTTTCTTGGAGGAAACTGAAGATGAATCTGCTCTGCCTGCATCACAGATACTACTGCAGTTATGAGAACTCACTGTTAGGGTGCTCAGAACAACCTCAAACCCAAACTTTGAAGGGCTGGGTCTTCAAAGATCAAAGCCAGCCCACCATGTGTGGCTTGCCTTTTGTACCCTCTCCCTTTCCCCTTTTTTTGTATATTTGAGCCTTCATGCACATGGTACAAGTGCACATGCAGAGGTGCTGGGAGAGCCAGCAAGGACGGAAGCAAACTCTGCCTGGAGAGCAGCTGCCCTGACTGGATAAAACCCCAGAATTGGAATTGTTCTGACCCAGGCTTTTCAGAACAGTGATGCTGGGCAAGCTTTGTGAGAGCTGCTTGTTCTGGAAGAGCTGTGAGAAAGGCAAACAATGTTCAGGCACACCCAGTGTGTTCAGGGAAAGGCTGCTTTTCCGGTCGTGGGGAGCAATTTCAAGTGCTAGCTCGAGACATGACTTTATTATGAGGATTCAAGTGCCTTTGTGGCTCAGATGTCCTGGTAATTATTATTCTTGTGTGCTCCCGATCTTATGCTGCTTATGATGGTTATTTTTTCATAAACCTGAGGTATATGACATGCCTGGTTCTATGCAGGCTTCCCCCAGGTCATCACTGGCTTTGGCAGCAGTATTGGCAGGAGGATTGGGTAGTTTGTGATTCCCATCTGCGTAGTGGATCTTCCATTTTGGTGAATAAAGGAGCAATTCCACTGTTTGGAGTGTGTTTGACAGTCTCTGCCATGTAGCAGGACACAAGCTGGGTGGTTTGTCAGCTCGCTCCTTCTCTGTGCTGTATCTAGGCATCTCCTAGGGAGAACTAGGCTGCCAGCTGAGGCTTTCCTTTGTCAGATTAGTGTCTCTTTTGCTTTCTCTGGGGACTTGCTATAGGGATGGCTGTTCCTGCAGGATACCCCTGATTCAGAGAAGGCTGGTTCTGTTGATCTTGCTGCTAAATGATCTGTTATCCTGGAGTCCAGCTTGAGCTGGTTTGGTTTGCCCTTAGCTTAGTCTCACTGCTGCTGGGTTTCATCCTGTGCTTGTTCCCAGCTGCACTGCCGCCTCTCACAGTGCAAGATCATCTGTTCCTCTGTAGTTCCCATTTCAGGGCATCTTCCACAAAGTAACCTTGAAGTGCCTGTTGTCACTTGAAATGTCCTTGATTGCAAAGAAGGGAGTGACAACAAGTCAGAAAAATAACGGGAGAGCTGCAGGAAGGCTGCTGCTTGAGACAACTCTCTAAATGCTGTATGTGTCCAACTGGTGCTGGGGGACATCTCCTGATGTGCTGGATTGTGTGCCTGCAGGGCTGTGCACAGCCTACTTTCCTTGTGTCTGTCCTCAGAAGTACTTTGGTTCAAGGAAAGCTTATTTGGTAGGAGTTGCTGTGGACCTATGTGGTGGCCAGCAGTGTGGTTGTGGTCCTGAGTCCTGCTAGCGAGGCTCTGGGTGAAGGTAGAGACTCTCCTAAGTGCTGCTCCATGTCATCACAAGCACAAACTTCCCTGTCCTGCTTCCCTATCCTTCCAGCTCATTGTGCTGCACTTCAAGAGTGTAAGGGAAGTAAGTTGTGGATGTGGGTGGTGTTCAGGAAAAATCAATGTGGGCCTGAGGGTGCTGCAGAAGAAAGGGCAGAGGGGAAGGTCCTACAGTGGGACTTTTGCTCTGGCCCTCTGGAGTGTCCCAACATTGCTGTACTATCTTTATTCTCTGCCAGCGTGGCAGTGATAGCTAAGGGACGACAGAATGAGACAGGTTCTGGAGAGGGAAAACCTGCTGAAGATGGGTGTGCTTCATTAGCTTCATCATGTTGCACTGCCATCCCACCACTGAATGCGTAAAAGGGAAAGAAAAAGACTTGTTTCTGCCTCTGTGAGTTTGTATTGGATTTGTGACAGGAGGAGCGTGTGTTTTGCTCCTCCAGATACATAGTCACCAAGGCAGTTCCCCCTCCTTCGCAGACTGCTGCTTTCAGAATGATCTGGGGGATGTTCAAGCCAAAACAGGAGTAAAACCTTCCCTAATAGCTTGGGACACTGTTAGTACAGACCTCTTGTCTCAATTTTTGCCCTAGCAACCACACAAATAGTGCAGCTGGAGCAATGTTCTATCCCTCAGCCTTCTGGTTTCTGCATATGGTGGTGATGTCCCTTTCATTTTGTCTACTATGAAGCTTCCTGATTGCTCCTGGTTTTCTTCCACCAGGGCATTCTCTTGGTATATGACATCACTAATCGCTGGTCCTTTGATGGGATAGACCGATGGATAAAGGAAATAGATGAGGTAAGTTGCATTGAAGAACATGTGCAGTGGTCTACAGCAAACATCTGGGGAGGTATCAACCTGAGGTACCACCTCTGATGTGGGGAGAAGCATGGCTGCTATCCATAGGAATACCAGAGGAAACGATGGCTGCTCTATAATAAGCAAACCAAGGGGATAACCTTCCACCTCTGTGTAATAGAGTAGTAGGAAAGGGCTTGGGAATGGTCAAGTGAGATGGGAAGGTTTCCTCTAAAATGGCATGGGGGGTGCTAAATTAGTCTTCCTCATCATGGGAGTTCCTCTTGGTCACAGAGCAGTTCCTGTTTCTTTGCCCCTCACTGCTACTACAGCTGTACTGGGTGTAGGCCTCCCTTACCAAAGACAAGCCATGATTTCTCCACTTCTTTCCTTTTTTAAAGCATGCCCCAGGTGTCCCTCGGATCCTGGTGGGAAACAGGCTGCACCTTGCCTTCAAAAGGCAAGTGCCCACAGAGCAGGCCCGGGCCTATGCAGAGAAGAACTGCATGACGTTTTTTGAGGTCAGCCCCCTGTGCAACTTCAATGTTATAGAGTCCTTCACAGAGCTGTCCCGAATCGTCCTCATGCGCCACGGCATGGAGAAGATCTGGAGACCCAACAGAGGTCAGTAGTGAAGAAGATGCTCCATGTGGGGAATCCCTCTGAAATGAGAGGGATAGGGCTGTCTGCTTAGGTGGGAGGTGTGTTATTAGAAACTGTGGGATCTGTGAAAGCACCTGACATGGAGAAATGCCTCTGGTCAAACAAGTTGAGGCTGAGCCACAAGAAGCTGCCTGTACTGATGCAGGAACCTGGCAGGCAGTGGTAAGGGATGGGCAGCTCTAGAGGGCAGTTGAGCATGTCTGGGATCTGAATTGCTCCAGGGTGCCTCCACTTATTCTGGATGAGGCTGAGTGCAATTAAGCTCCCAACTTGAAAGTACTTCAATCAAATGGCTGTGTGGGATGAATCCAAGAATAAATACCTCTGTCCCCCCCTTGCCTGAACCTGTGTCTCCTGTTTTGGAGGGAATGGGAAGCAAGGTGAGCCCAGGGAGCTGAGAGGGACTGAATCGCATCCCTTTTGTTGGCACACAGCAGTGTGCTGGGGCATTCCATATATCCAGGCGCATGTGTTGCAGTGTAGCAGGCTATGAGCAGAGTCCATGGTACCCCTCAGCCTGCTGGTTTTGGAGCAAAATAGTCTTGGATCCCTCATTCCTGGCTGGAGGTAGCAGTGCGCCCCACTTCTTGGGTGACCTGCACTCTGGGGTGACCTGCCTTCATATTGGTCCTCAGCTCCTGCTCACAAGGGAGGGACAATCCTGATTGCCAGCCCCAGTCACCAACCCTTCTGCCTAGGCCCCTGCCCTTGGCCTGGCTGCCATGCCACCGTCTCCAGCTTGTGGAGGGATGGTGAGCAGGAGCTGTGTTGCATTCACAGACCTTTCCTGAATCACCTCCTGAGGCAGGACTTGTAACTGCTGTCTGGGGGGAGCAGAGGCTGCTTGCTTGGGGGGTGGGCCCCCTTCTTACAGAAAAGCTGTAGCCCTAATGGAATAATGAACATTGCTGAGTTCTGCTTAGGCAGGTGATTTGAGTAGCTGCTACTATAAAGATGCTCTGAGGGCTGGAGCAGCTCTGCTCTAGAGCCTGGCTGAGAGAGCTGGGCTTGTTCAGTCTGAAGAGAAGGCTCCTTAAGGGGAGGCCTTAGAGCAGCTCCAGTGCCTAAAGGGGCTACAAGAAAGCTGGAGAGGGGCTTTGGACAAGGGCCTGTAGGGACAG